>JAPKLW010003598.1:17844-38792 GCA_026898455.1 Plectranthus barbatus
TGGATTAAATTCCTCTTCTCAGACATAATTAAAAATCCATATTATCAATTCTTAAATCCATAAATCAATTTCACTTTTTAGTCTCAAATTAATTAATTATGAAAACCTAATCAAATGGCCAATTTAATTAGATTAAGAAAAGGCACAAGAATTGATAAACCAATTAAAAATATTGATCGATTTAATCACCTAAACATGCATCCAAGACAATCACATAAACCCTAGAATCTGAATAAAGGAGTACCTACACATATTCATGTTAAACAAAAATATGGAAAGATGAAACCTGTAACAAATCTTCATAGAGAAAACAAGCCTTGATATTGCATCCAATCTTCAAAGGTTCGATCACAATCTTCAACAAAAATCGAAAACAATTCAAGAGCAAGAAAAACTCTAGGGTTTAGGTCTCAAAAGTGGCATAAGTTCAAAAATCGCCTAAACAAAACTATATATACTAGGTATAAATATCCCAACATGGAAATAACTTAAAAGCATTAAATTTCACCAGCTTGACCTGTATTTCGATTGACACAGTTTATGTCGATCAAAATAGGTCCTCAACTTCTAACACTTGAGCGGCCCGGTTGACTGCCTGCCTCCGAGGTTCCTGTCGATCGACACAATTTCTGTCGATCGAAACAGAGCACACGGCCACAATCCCTCTTTTTCAGACTTAGTCAATTTTTACTCCCAAAACCTGCATTTTTCAGCATAACCAACAATTTAGATATAAAACTAATACAATGCTCATAAATTAAAGTAAACGTACTATAAAATCATCAAAACAACCTAAAAATCCATTGATAAGTGAACGAAATAGCGCCTTATCAACTCCCCCAAACTTGAACTATTGATCGTCCTCGATCAAACACCAAAAGAAACTTAAATTCATGCGACAGAGATCAATGCCTCACAAGATTCATCACAATCTAAGTACACTCTCACCCAAAAGATAATGCAATCAAATCCAATCCAAATTATCAAAAGTTTCGGGAAGAACCTCACAAGTAGAAAGAATTTCATCAATCGCTCATCACTCAAGTGTTTGGGACATGTGTTTCACTCAATTCAAAGTAATACAGTTTTCTTAACCATAAGTTTGGCAAATTTCTCATCTCTCCACTGCTTAGAAAGTAAGATAACTCGGTGAATCAAAAAGGTCTTTAATTTGGTTGTAATGGGGCTTTTCTAGAAGGTAGGTCGTTTTAGGCTGAGTGGCTAACACACTTATGATTTCTATAACTTTCCAACTATCAATCCACATCACATTTCTTTCTCAACTTCCTCTTTTCTACTGATACACATTTACAATAATTTTTCACCTTGTGAACTTATCCTACAATTTAAACCAAATTACCACAAAACCCAACTGCACATAAGAGGGTAAACTTTTCTTCTCTCTTTTTCTCTTTTTATCTATATTTTTTTCTCATAATATTTTTCTCAATTCAGCTCAAATCCACGATCATTCATATTTTCAACAACCACAACTCATAATCACACTACCCTTCTCGTATTCTAATTCAATCCACACAATCGACTCACCAGAACACTACTTGCATCAAAAGAAAGGCTTTTCAGGCTCAAAGTGGCTCCAAGTGGTCATGTGTAGGGTTAGTGTTTGGGATAAGGCTATGAAAATAGATGCCTAAGATCATTTTCACCAAGTCCCACATCAATACAGTCTTGAGAGAGAAATAAGCCAAATTCTAGAATCCAACTGCAAACTCGATCACACATGAAAGAAATATTAAGGCACAAATCTCACTTGGCTATTTTGTTCTTCCTTAACAGTATCAAATCCAAACCAGATAATTCAAGCAAAATCCAAAATCAGAGAGCAACTCATCATGCGGTATTCTCCTATCATCGACTACTCATCATGCAATCCTAATTGTCTCAATCTCAGTGCAGACCAATCATCAATCAAACAAGTTCATAATTAGGGAAGGAAGACTACATAATCTCAAGTTACACTTAACGGATTCTGAACCTAAGAACAAATACACAGGAAAATAACGAATACATCAGAAATGACTAACTGAAGCAAATACAACTAAAAGGAAATAAAGCACAGGGAAATAACTGAAATACATGGAAATAAACTGCAGTACATCAAATTAGAATTAAAGCAAGTAAACGATAATGGATTCCATTCCCACAAGTCATCCTCCCCCCAAACTTATTCAACACGAAGGGAAGAATAAGTTTAAAAGTCAGCTTGTAGGAAGGGAATCTAGACCTCACTCCCGTGGTGGACTCTGATCTCGCTCCGCCCTCCAGATCCGACGAGTGTAGCGTAAGGCTGGCTCAAAAACAGAGAAGTGCTCATCCATCCTGCGGGTCAGATCCACCATGGCAGCATTATGAGCAGCGTTGTAGGCCTCCTGCTGAGTCTGAATGTCGGCAAGTAATGTATCTTGTACCAACTGATGATCACGGACCTCTCTGAGTTCGGTACGGAAGCTGGCGAAGTCAGTCCTCTGATCCTGCATGAACTGGAGGAAGGGTCCCCAGTCGGGAACTACGGTGGACGAACTGGCGCCGGCATAAGAGGTAGAAGCTCCATCCCCGCCCCCCGGTCGATATGGCTGCTCGAAATGGAGTGGGTGGTGCTCAAGGATGGACTGCTCATCTCCTCACTGTGCAGCAGCCCATCGCCGCTCCTCGGCTAGTCTCTCGGCCTCCTCCTCGCGGGTGCGAACCAGCTGATCCGGCGGTGTACCGGTGATGCGGCTAAAAGTTCAATGGAATTAAACTCTCAACCACACAAAGAATAAAATATCAAATCCAGGTTCTTCTCCGTTTCGCCTGCTAGAGTACCAGGATACTACGGCAAAGATCTTATAGCTAGGCAAAATTAATCGTTGAGTAGTTTTTATCAACTAGGCAAGTAATGTAAACCTATGCTAACAATGTAAGACTAACATGAATCAAACAATCAATTGACATTCACTCAATCAATTCCTTACACAATTTGGTAAACCAAAACACACAAATTCTCAAAATAGGAAGATAGGATGTTGATATGAACTTGGATGCAATCAACTTAGGTAAATCATCGATGTAAACACAATTTAATTCCTAATTGGATGAGCTCTTACCCTACACTAGTCAATCCCCAGTCACGGTGAACCAACCGTATATGATACTAACGTCCTCAAACCATCACGTTATCGGACCCTAGACCACTCCTAAAAGCTCGTAAATCATTGCCCTATGCCCTATCTCCGCACAGGGATTGGATCAAGGAACACAAGAAGTCATACTATTCACGACACGCCTATCCGCGTATTGGCTGCAATGATTGTGTCAATTATCATCTAAACTGGCGACTACCTACATCTAGATGAATAAGAACAAGCTCTAGTATGCTTCAATCACAAAGAGGAAGGTAAACAAGCAATAATCAAACCTAAATCTCATGCATCCTCATCCAAATCAACATCCAAGTAGAATTAGAACTTCATACCTTTCAATTGTGCAAATACAATTTGGAATTCAATGAACTTCATTACAATTTGAAAGTAGAAATAAGATTCTTCCCCAATTTGGATTTGGTTGACTTGATCCACCGCCTTCAATCTTCAATCTCTTCCAAGTATTGACGAACTAATCTCCTAGATGTTCTAGGATTATGATGAATTAGAATGGAAAAATGGAATCTAGGGAAAAATCTAGCTATCGTATGTGAAAAATGACAAAAGTTCTTCCAATAACCGCCTCTTCCCCTTTTTATAATGAGTAAACAGGGCCTCGGATCGCCCGGTCGAAGTTTGGCTCGCCCGGGCCATCAATAACCGCCAAAATCACCCAAAAACCGACTTGGCTCGGCCGAGCAAGGCATGGCTCGACCGAGCCAAGTCTCTGTCCGCTCGCTCGACCGGTCCTGCACCTGCTCGACCGGTCCTGCGCGATCTCACGGTTTTGGCCATAACTTCCTCTCCCCAACTCCGATTGACCTGATTCCAGTTGCGTTGGAAAGCTAGCTCGAAGCTCTATCCATTGCCATGCTGAAAACAGCCAAGTGCTGAAAATTGCATTTTGGCTCGAGCTCTCCAAACTCCAAACACGTGCGATTTTCCTCCAAAACTCCACCAAAATTGCTTGTTTATGCCCAAAACCTATCCTACACACATCAAACACACAAAACATGAAAACACAACCAAAATACGACAAAAACATATGATACGGGAGTAAAATAGCCACAAACAAGCATGTACACACATCAAAATACGGGTCATTTTACGCACGTATCAACCGGCATGGTGTAACAATCGGGAGGTGGGTGGGCCACCTCGGGGACCTCGGGTCCTATCCATATGGGCTGGTGTTTCCATGAACCAGTTGTCGTGGTACTCGGAGTCCGTGACATGGGTCAGCTCGGGAGCCGGAAGAAGAAACCGGTCGCCATTAGAAAACCGGAGGAAGAGCTCACCACGGAAGTCCACCAGAAAACAAAACTGCTCCAGTTGGTTGATCTTCAATGTCCGGTCACCACCCAGTGGGGTGAAGGCATCAACGGGAATTCCTACATGTCGGGCGATAGGAGTCATGAACCCTCCACACCAGAAATCACCTGGAATAGCACCTGACTGTCTCTTCCAGTTCTCCATCAGGAAAGCAGCCAAGCTGAGATGGACGCCGTTCAACATAGCCCAAATACAGAAGACCTCGCTCCCATGGGCTTTCCCGTGCTCATTTCTGCCAAAGACAAAGACCCCAAAGTCTTTCTGAATGTATCGTAGCACAGGGTTATCGATGGTAGTTGCTTTCATGTTCGCTTTGCTAAAGTTGCCCGGGTCGGCCTCAGCAGAAATGGAAGGCCAGAAAAGCCCAATCTGGAATTCAGGCGGCTTGTGGTAAAGTCCCCCCGATTCACAACCAAAAATCCTGTCCAATTGCGATCTGCTAAGCCGATATGGCTGCGTTCGGAGCTGAAATTGGATACCATTAGGCTCGACGGGGCCTTGGCTGCGGGGCGGCTCAATAATGTGAACTGTGGCAAAAAACTCCAGGACCAGGGGCGGGATAGTGGGCCACATTTGAGTAAAGAAGTGCCCCCAGCCGCACCGGGCGAATAGTCGTTGAACGTCGTCCCCTAAGCCCATCTTCCTCAAATCATCAGCATCGGGGTACCATGTTCGTTTCAAGTGGAAGAGCTGCATGTGCTGAAAGCGTCGCTGGTGGTCAGCAAAAGCAAATTCTGGCTCCCAACCAAGCTGCTCCTCTGGGACTAAGACCTGGTCGTGCTCCTCTTCGGCCTCAGACGCCGTGTCATCATGCATCTCTACATTCGTCCCCGGATTATACTCCTCGTCAGAAGATGACATACTCAGCTCTCTACAATAGCAACAAACATCAATCAGCACAAAGAAATAACTAAGCAAGTAGCAACTCCCCGAAACTTTCCTAGTGCAAGTAAATCCACCAAATTCAATCACAATGAAGCATGCCATAGCCAAGTAACCACCCAATCATGCAATTCATACCAAATCCAGGTGCATAAAATCAACCAATAAGTCACAAGAACCAAAATGTACACATAGGAGAGGCACAAACCAAGCAACAGTAAAGAGGGTGTATATGAATCAAAATCCAAAATCCAACCTTAATTGGGGATACACATTCCAAATTGACCACCCAATCATGCAATTAACACCAGAACCAAGAGCAAAACATCAACCAATAAACAAATCAAGATTAATTTGCAATTTGGAAAGGTATAATTTGAGCGACAGTAAAGGGGGTGCATTTGGGATCCTCAATCCTCAACAATCCAAAATATCAACCATGAAGTAACAAGGAACTCATATCGACTCTCCTACAACCTAGAATGAAAACTAGTAACCCGATATATGCCACAAATTGAAGCAAAAACCAACAATTTAACCCAAAGCACAAAGGGGAAAACTAGGGCACAAATCACCAATTTCGCACAAAATCAAGTAAATGGAGACCAATAATTCCAAAGGAGAGATGAGAATAGAGTTTACCCAGTGTGGAAAGGAGTGGAAGGCAAAAAATCAATCGGGGGAAGCTTATGGAGGGGAGGAGTGCGTGTGTGTTGAAAGATAGAGAGAAAAGAATGAGGGAAAGTGTTCAGCGGTTCTTTTAAATTAGCAAATTCGCGCGTCTGTTTCGATCGACAGGCGTGCTATCGATCGACAGACGTGTAATTATCAGATTTTTTTAATTAAATAAATGAATACAAGATTTTAAATTTAAATTATAGCACACTTGTGTCGATCGACGGACAGGTTGTCGATCGACACAATCGACGACTCGACAAAATTTGAATTCAACATACATGTCGATCGACAAGAATTGTGTCGATCGACAGACTGAACAACTCGATAGAAATTGAAAGTTGCACTCCTGTTGATCGACAGGAATGCTGTCGATCGAAACAGAGTCCGAATTTTTTAGACTAAATTTAAAAGCTGGAAATCTATCTAAGGCATGAAACAAATCCTAAAACACCTAAGGCTCAAAAATTTGACTCTAAAACTGAAATAAAGCAGTAAAGCGATGGGTTACCTCCCACCAAGTGCTTAATTTAATGTCGTTAGCTCGACGATACCTCAGATCACGATCGGTTAAGATAATGCACTTCCACAACTCCAATTTGCAACGGGTTGTAGTAGCGCTTGACTCAATTTCCATTGACCGGGAATATAGTGCCATCTTGACCAGCTAACTCCACCACTCCATTGCTAGCAATGTTGAACACAGTATATGGTCCATTCCACTTGGACTGCTGCTTTCCTGGCATGAAGCGGAGGCGGGAATTAAAGACCAGGACCAGATCTCCTTTGTAGAATTGTCGCCTCTTCAGGCCTTGATCATGGAATCTCTTTGCTCGGAGCTTGTAGATCATGGAATTCTCATAAGCCTCCTCACGGAACTCGTCCATCTCATTCAAGTAAGCAGCTCGACTTTCAGCAGCAGCCTTCCAGTTCAGATTCAATTCCTTCATAGTCCTCCATGCCTTGTGCTCAAGCTCCACAGGAAGATGACAGGACTTACCAAAGACCAACTGGAATGGAGACATACCAATCGGCGTCTTGAAAGCAGTACGGTAAGCCCACAGCGCTTCATCGAGCTTGAATGCCCAATCCTTCTTTATCTTGATAGTCTTCTCAAGGATCTCTTTGATCTCCCTACTGGACAACTTAGCAAGGCCATTCCCTTGAGGATGGTATGGAGTGGTAACCCTGTGCTTGACACCATATCGAGCAAGAAGAGCAGTTATAGTATGATTACAGAAATGGGAACCACCATCGCTTACCAAAGCCCTCGGAGTGCCATAGCGAGTCACCACATGCTTCTGAGGGAAGTTCACCACAACCTTGGCATCATTGGTGGTAGTAGGAATGGCTTCCACCCACCTGGAAACACAGTCAACAGCAAAAAGAATGTAAGTAAAACCTCCTGAAGGTGGGAAGGGTCCCATGAAGTCTATCCCCCACACATCGAATATCTTGACCTCAATCACTGGGGTCTGGGGCATCTCATCCTTCTTGGAAATGATGCCCATCCTCTGACACCTATCATAGTTAGAAACATAGGCCTTGCAATTGCCATGGATGGTCGGCCAGTAGAACCCACTAGAAAGGACCTTGAAGGCGGTCCTGTTGGTAGCAAAGTGGCCACCGCTAGGAGAGGAGTGACAAGCCTCGATGATCTTAAAGAACTCAGGCTGAGGGACACACTGGCGGATAATGGTATTGGCACATCGGCGCCACAGGTACAGATCCTCCCAATAGTAGAGTCGGACCTCCTTCAGAAATCTCTTCCTTTCCTGTGGGGTAGACTCCGGAGGGGGAACTCCACTAACCAAATAATTGACATAGTCAGTATACCAAGGGGTCTTGTTGAAATAATACTCCTTGAGGTCCCTATCTCTGCATACAAAGACCTGTTCATCAGGGAAGGTCTCTTGGATCCTCATCTTCTGGTCATCCCCCTCAACCGGGTACTCCAACCTGGAGAGATGGTCGGCAATCACATTCTCACAGCCCTTTCTGTCCTTGATCTCCACATCAAACTCCTGAAGCAACAGGATCCATCAGATCAACCTGGGCTTGGCATCCTGCTTAGCAAATAAGAATTTAATGGCAGCATGGTCAATATAAACAACAGTTTTCGACCCTATCAGATAGGGCCAAAATTTATCAATGGCATACACAACAGCAAGCATCTCCTTCTCCGTGGTGGTGTAATTGCATTGGGCAGGGTTCATGGTCTTGCTGGCATAGTGAATGACATGGAAGAGCTTCCTCTTCAGTTGTCCTAGAACCGCTCCAACTGCAAAGTCGCTAGCATCACACATGAGCACGAAGGGCTCATCCCAATCTGGAGAAGTGAGGACTGGAGCAGTCACCAATGCCTTCTTCAATTGCTTGAAGGCCTTTAAGCACTCTACATCAAAAACAAAGGAAACATCTTTCTCAAGCAGATTACAAAGGGGTCTAGAGATTTTCAAAATATTCTGTATGAATCTACGGTAGAACCCGACATGGCCTAGGAAACTCCAAACTCCCTTTACATTCAATGGTGGCGGCATCTTCTCAATTGTTGTGATCTTGGCCTTGTCCACTTCCAAACCTTCAGAGGACACCCGGTGTCCTAGTACAATCCCTTCTGTCACCATGAAGTGGCATTTCTCCCAATTTAGACACTGGTTTGTCTCAAGACACCTCTCCATCACTGTAGCTAAATTCTGCAAGCAAACATCAAAAGAGCTACCAAAGACAGAAAAGTCATCCATGAAAACCTCCATAATGTGCTCAATAAGATCATGAAAATAGACATCATACACCTCTGAAACGTAGCAGGTGCATTGCACAACCCAAAGGGCATCCTTCGGTAGGCAAAGACTCTACATGGGCAAGTGAAAGTCGTCTTATGCTGATCTTCTGGGGCCACTGCAATTTGGTTATAACCAGAATAACCCTCCAGAAAACAGTAGTAGGGATAACCTGACAGTCTGTCAAGCATCTGATCGATGAAGGGTAGAGGGAAGTGATCCTTGCATGTGGCGGCATTCAGAGCTCGGTAGTCGATGCAAAACCGCCATCCTGTGACTGGTCTCGTCGCCACCTCTTCACCATCCTCGTTCTTCACAATCTGCATTCCCCCTTTCTTGGCCACAACCTGTGTCGGACTCACCCATTGACTGTTGGAGATGGGATAGATCATCCCATTATTGCGAAGCTTCAGTACTTCCTTCTTCACGACTTCTTGCATTGTGGGGTTGAGTCTTCTTTGAGCTTGTCTCTTCGGCTTAGCCTTTTCTTCCAAATTGATCCTGTGCTGGCATATGGCTGGACAGATTCCTTTGAAATCCGCCAGTGTCCATCTAATAGCTAACTTGTGGTCCCTCAAAACTCGTAGCAGTTTCTCCAACTTTGTAGAAGTAAGAAAAGATGAAACAATTACAGGATAAGTATTGTCAGGACCCAAATAAGCATATTGTAGATGAGAAGGAAGAGGTTTCAGCTCCAAAATAGGTGGTTCGGGCTGTTTTTCAGCCTCTGGGATGGCTGTGTCGGTCGACACAACATCTCTGTCGATCGAAACAGAGGCTACTTGCTTCTTCTTCTTCTTCCTGCTCTGTCTGTCGATTGAGTGTTTTTCGGCAGCTCTGTTGATCGACACACTCCCTATCGATCAACAGGGAGGTGATTCTCCAGGATTCCTGTCGAGCGAAACAGAGGTACTTGCTCGAATTTTTTCTCCTTTTTTCACTAACTATATCGGCAGAGGCTCCCTTTTGTTCTCCTTTGCCCTGGGCAACTCCTCCTTCACATCTAGCTCCACAATAAAGTCCAGCAGCTCTTCACAGGCTTCATCAAGCTCTGAAAAGGAAAATAAAGAGTGGTGAAGACATTGTTCTAGATAATCAGTTTCAGAATGAATAGAAAGTAAAGGGGAAGAAATCACCGGACCAAAACTGTCTATCACATGGCATTCTTCTTGGTAGCTCCCATCATCGTGTTTTTGCATAGATTTGGAAATCTCGAAGGTCACAGACTCATTGTCGACTCGGAATGTCAGCTTCCCATCTTGAATATCGATCAAGGCTCCTCCGGTCCTCAGAAATGGTCTCCCCATAATCAGCGGGATATTGTGATCCTCCTCCATGTCCAAAACAACAAAGTTAGCCGGGAGTATGAAATCTTAAACCTTTACCAAGACATCCTCCACAATTCCTCTACGATAAGAGATCGATCTATCAGCCATCTGAAGAGTGATGGTAGTCGGCTTGATATTTTGAATCTCCAGTCTCTTGAAAATGGACAACGGCATCAGATAGATGCTTGCTCCAGAATCGCAAAGCACTTTACCGATTGTCTCTCCACCTATAACACAAGAAATAGTGAATGAACCTGGATCTTCTCTTTTCAGAGGCAGCTTCTTCTGAATAATAGCACTGCATTCCTCAAATAGGTTCACCGTCTCGTGTTGCAGCATAGGTCTCTTCTGAGCGACCATATCCTTTAGGAATTTGATGTACCCCGACATCTCCTGCAGAGCTTCCACGAGAGGAATATTGATGTGCACCTTATTCATGTTCTCTAAAAATCGTGTATACCTCTCATTCCCCTTCTTCTTGGCAAATCGCTGCAGAAACGGCATCGAGGGCAACTTTTCTCCGGGACCCGGCGGCTGTGTTGATCGACAGAGGTTCTGTCGATCGACAGGACCTCTTGGAATGACTTCTGGTTCTGGTCCTCCATTTCGGTCGACAGGATTTCTGTCGATCGAAACAGAGGGTTCTGCCGCGGGTTCCTGCTCCTTTTCACTTCCTTCTTCGGCCTCAGATTCGGCCTCTTTCTGTCCGGGTCCCTTGTAAGACTTGCCACCCCTCAAAGTGATGGCATTGACCTGATTCCTCTGATTCTTTGGGTTTGCCTGAGTGTTGCTCGGTAGTTGCCCTTGTTTATGTTGTGATCCAAGGGATGCAGCAATCTGGCTGACCTGTGTCTCTATAATCTGAGCATGTTTCTCCACTCTATCCACTTTGGAGTTGATTCCTTCCACTTCTTTCTCCAAATTCCCAACTCTTTTATAGGACCCTTGCATGAACTTGGCTAGGATTTCCCCAAGGTTCAACTTCTTCTTTGGCCCCACAATTTCCCCATTCTCCACATTGAATCTAGCGGGAGGTTGCTCGGCAGCATCAGGATTTGAATATGAGAAACCTGGGTGGTTCCTCGCCCTGTTGGAATTGTAGCCTTGGTTGTAGTTCTGATTGTACCCCTAATTGTAGCCCTGATTTTGTGAATATCCTCCTCGGTTATTATTCTTATAGCCACCTCTTTGGACAAAATTGGCATCAGCGGCATCAGTCTCACAAGAAGATGACAGAACTGGATCGACAGCAGCAACGGTTCGTCCAGATTCCATCTTGGCAAAGTCCTCTCTCAGCTTCTTGATCTCTCCCAGCAGGTCTACCTCGGGTTTTGCTACCTTCTCCAAAACTTTAACTGATTCCTTGCGGTTGCTAGACCATCTTTGACTGTTAGTTGCCATCTTCTGAAAGAAAGCCATGGCTCTCTTGGGACCCTTTGTCATCACAGAGTCCCCCAATATGGATTCCACCAGTTCGACAGTCCTTTCATTCAGTCCTTCGTAGAACGTCTCGGCTTGATCTGCCAAAGGTAACCCGTGGCCAGGACATACTCTCAGCAACTCTTTGTATCTCTCCCAGGCCTCATAGAAAGTCTCATCATGTCTCTGAGAAAACCTAATGATGTCCTTCTTCCTTTGCCTGATGACACTTGGGGGAAAAAATTCATCAAGAATGCGTTCCTCAGTTCCTTCCAAGTGCTGATGTTGGTTTTATCCAGAGCAGAAAACCATGACTGGGCCTTGTCTCGCAGAGAAAAGGCAAAGAGCCTCATTCGCATGGCACTTTTGCTGACTCCATTGATCTTCACAATGTTGCAGAGCATGATAAATTTGTCGAGATGAGCATAGGGGTCCTCAGTAGCTCGGCCCCCATATTGATTCTGCTGAACCATTTGCACCAAACCAGTCTTCAGCTCAAAGTTATTGGCATTGATGCCAATGCTGAAATCAGTCTCCTGGAACTTTGGTCTGTATCTCTTCTGGATAGCATCTTCATCCTCGTCAGCATCAATCCCTAGATCATCATCCTCATCTTCATCATCTGAAGACTCTTCGGGTGGATTATTGTCCCGATGATTCCTGTTGTTGGCTCTTTCCTGCTCCATTATAACAATACGCTCCCGCTTGGCATGCATCTCTCTCAAAAATTCAGCTGTCTGCTCGGGAGTAAGTTTGGGAATATTCTCTTGATGTTCATCAACCATCTTGACAGTTTCATTGCTGGAAGCGGCTTCCTCTCGGTGTCTCTTGCTGTTGTTTCTTCTGCACGTAGCCTCAATTTCAGGGTCGATTGGAATCGGTGTCTTACCACTCCTCCTTGTGTGCATTAACTACCTGAAAATAAATCAAAGGGAGAGTGAGTAAACACAGAACAACAAACAAACTGAAATAAATTAACTAACACACGAATTAAACAATAAAACAGAAATTACTGAAAAATGAGATCTCTGTCAATCGACAGACTTTATGTCAATCGACACTGCCGCAGCGGCTCTGTCGATCGAAATGCAGGCTGTCGGTTGAAACAGAGGGTAAAATTTAAAGGAAAAACTGGAGAAAATTTGAAAGGAAAATAATAGGAAAATCCTGCTAAACTGAAAGGGAAATTAAAATTAACATTACAACTTAAATCAACAACCCTAAACAGATTCAATAACAAGATAATTCTAAACAATCCCCGGCAACAGCGCCAAAATTTTATCACTATTTTTTTTTAATGATACTTTATAGAGTAGTGACAAGTTTAAATTATCGATCCCACGGAGATTGTAAAAGCGAACATCTCATGTACTGAAATATTTGTTTTCGGTTTGTTGTCTAAGTAAATAGAAATTCGAAGGGGTTTTTGAAATTTAAAACTAATTTTGCAAGAAAATTAAATTAAAGCAGAGAATTAAAATTGGGTTTTAAAACACTAGAGAAAAGATCAGATTCCAGGGCAAGTTCATGTCAAGGATAGCATGCAAGGAAATTTCATCGATCAATTTAAAATAAAGATTTAGATGGAACATCAGGAAAATATTACAAATTCCAGGGTTTGGCAATTCATAAAGTAGATTATCAATTTCCTATATCCTCTCGGTCTCTAGGAAAATTAACAACTCCCAAAAACATCAGATTTATTCATGTGGATTAAATTCCTCTTCTCAGACATAATTAAAAATCCATATTATCAATTCTTAAATCCATTAGTCAATTTTCACTTTTCAGTCTCAAATTAATTAATTATGAAAACCTAATCAAATGGCCAATTTAATTAGATTAAGAAAAGGCACAAGAATTGATAAACCAATTAAAAATATTGATCGATTTAATCACCTAAACATGCATCCAAGACAATCACATAAACCCTAGAATCTGAATAAAGGATTACCTACACATATTCATGTTAAACAAAAATATGGAAAGATAAAACCTGTAACAAAACTTCATAGAGAAAACAAGCCTTTATATTGCATCCAATCTTCAAAGGTTCGATCACAATCCTCAACAAAAATCAAAAACAATTCAAGAGCAACAAAAACTCTAGGGTTTAGGTCTCAAAAGTGGCATAAGTTCAAAAATCGCCTAAACAAAAACTATATATACTAGGTATAAATATCCCAACATGGAAATAACTTAAAAGAATTAAATTTTGCCAGCTTGACCCGTATTTCTATCGACACAGTTTCTGTCGATCAAAATAGGTCCTCAACTTCTAACACTTGAGCAGCCCTATCGACTGCCTACCTCCGAGGTTCCTGTCGATCGACACAATTTCTGTGGATCGACAGAACCGTCTCTCCTGTCGATCGGCTTGATATTTCAACGAGCTCTCGCGTACCAACCTTCCTTTTTTTCAATCGACACAGTTTCTGTTGATCTAAACAGAGCACACGGCCACAATCCCTCTTTTTCAGACTTAATCAATTTTTACTCCTAAAACCTGCATTTTTCAGCATAACCAACAATTTAGATATAAAACTAATACAATGCTCAGAAATTAAAGTAAACGTACGATAAAATCATCAAAACAACCTAAAAATCCATTGATAAGTGAACGAAATAGCGCACTTTTCACTTCTCCCCAGAATCTCTTTGGCAATCCTGCTCCAATTAACATGCATCTTACCCTCTCAAGCAGGGTCCTATTCATTCTTTCCACTGTGCCATTTTGTTGTGGTGTGTATGGCATAGTTTTATGCCTCTTTATTCATTTCCTCCGACAAAACTCTTCAAACTTTCGAGATAGAAATTCCAACCCGTTATCTGTCCTTAAACACTTCACCTTGGTCCCCTTTTCATTCTCAACAAGGGCACACCAATCTTGGAATTTCTTAGCAGCTTGGTCTTTGCTTCTTAGTACATAGACCCATACCTTTCTAGAGCATTCATCAATTATGGAGAGGAAGTATCTCCATCCTCCCATTGTCTCAGTCCTTGAAGGACCCCAAAGATCTGAATGGATATATTCTAGCAGATTTGTACTCCTTTTCTGAGTAGGTTTGTAAGGTTGTTTCTTACTTTTGGAGAGAATGCACTCCTCACATTCACTGAAATCATGATCACCCTTTAGCTTCAGTAGACCTTGTTTCTGAAGCTCTTGAAGTCCTCTGTGGCTTATGTGAGCCAGTCTATGATGCCACATATTATCTGAGACCTCCTTCACAGATCCAACTTCACCCACTACTGTTTTGGCATCTAGGTAGTACAAAGCTATTCATTCTCCAGCCTCTCAATACTTCTGTATCTCCTTTGCAAATTGAAATTGTGCCTTCATTTCCCAAGAATTTGAACCCCTTTTCTTCAAGGGTTCCGAGAGAGATAAGGTTTCTTTGGACTTGGGGAATGTATCTCACCTCAGTTAACAATTTGGGTCCACCCTTATGGTTCAATATCCTCACTGAACCAACACCTTCTATTTTGCATACATTGTTGTTTCCAAGCATAACTGTGCCGCTTTCCTTCAGATGTATATCAACAAACCAATTTAAATGATGACACATGTGAAATGAGCACCCAGTGTCAAGAATCCAATCATCATCTGTAGGTTTTTCAGAAACATTAAGGATTTCATTACAGGGAGGTTCATTTGACTTAACCATGTTCGGTCCTAGACTGTGATGGTTCTTTAGTTTGAGGACAGGGCATTCTCTGATAAAGTGCCCCAGTTTCTTACAATAATGGCATATCCTTCCTTCAGTGGTCATAGGGGTCCCTTGCCTTTCAAACTGAGGATTAAAGTTTATGCCCTTATTATCAAAAGTTGAAGGCCTGAAGTCCTTCTTGTATGAGGTTGTCGGTTTGTTGTAAGCTTGCTGCTTATAGGGTGTATATGATTTCTTTCGAGACTTGCCTTGTTGCCCTCGTTTAGCAAACAGCCCCATACCAGATTGATCATGGCTGCTTCCATCTGACAACTTCTCCATTTCTCTTTGTTTAATAGCAGCCAAAACATCTTCGAGGGTGATACCCTCAGACCTGCCATACACCATTGCATCACGTATATTTAAGTAGGACTTTGGGAGAGCATTGAGAAGATGTATCGCTTTATCTTCATTATCAATTTCCACCCCAATACCTTCAAGTTCATCTATGGCCTTATGGAACTCATCTAACTGATCCAGTAGACTCCTTTCATCTGTGAACTTAAAGTTGTACAACCTTTGTTTCATGTATATGCGGTTAGCAATGGACTTAGTCATATACAGGCTCTGCAACTTTCTCCATAAATCGGCCGGTGTCTTTTCTCTTGACACCTCACGCAGCACCTTGTCATCAAGGCTAAGCAGTAGAGTGCTCATCGCACTATCCATCAATTTTGCCTTCTTCTCGGCTGTTTCTCCCACAAAAGCTTTGTCAGCATCAGGTAGTAGGGCATCGGCCAGCCTTTCTTTGGTTATGATGGCTCGGATCTTGATTTTCTAGAGCCCGAAATTATTTTTCCCAGAAAATTTGTCAATCTCAAATCTACTCCCAGCCATAGCACTCAATCTTGATAGCAAAATTCAATTTATACGAAGGCTTTCCCAATGTAGAGACACAGGCCCTGCCAGAAATTCACAGACAAGATGCACGACGAAATGAAAACCCCAGAAAATACACAAATCACGAATCCAATCACCACAAAAAACATCCGACAGTCAACAAGAGAGGTTCACACCATACACGCCTTCGCAAAACCCCTGAATTCTGGTTCTCCAAAATTTTCAGAAACAAAAAAATGTCGAACGGGTTTCAAGATTTACCTCAACATCCTGCGTTGAATTCGATCGCCCCTTTGCGCTCTCAAGATTCCCACAGATGGCGCCTCATGTTGTGCAATCGAAACGAAAACAAAAATCAACACCACTCAACACACTACACACATCTTACTTGGTTCACCATAATTGGCTACATCCACAGCGGTTGCTGAGGTTTTATTAATTTGTAGTGTAGAAGATGTAGGAGAAGACTACAAAAACTCCCAACTTTCTCTCAATCTGGGCTATCTAATTTCTCTCTCTAAAACCAGAGAATAAACGAGCTAGAAGAAGAAGAAAAATTGAGCTTAACAACTCTTTTACAAGACAATCCAATCAGCAGCTGCCATCTGTCATCAATAAGCTCACTCTCCAAAAATAAGATGCGACTTTATAAGTGAAAAGCACTTCTTCTATACTTAGCCATATTTCATACCAAACCGACAACACATATATTCCCAGCACTTCAACACTTCTCATGCACACACATGTATGACTTTGCAGTCACACAACAACAGTGGTTGGGGCTCAATCGGTCGGGAAAGGTATTTTCAAACGATGATGGTAAACTGAGTTCAAAAGAAGAAAAAGGGTATTTGGTTTGGTTTGGATTCTGGGTTTGGTTATGGGACGATGATGATGATCTTTGAATCTGAGTCCCTAGGCATCGCCTGCTCTGATACCATGTTAGAACATGGTATCGTCATATTTAGAGAGAATGATTGTATTCTTTTATTTCTGTATCCCAAACATTACAGGACAAGATCTCTTTAAAGAGACTAAAATGAGAAAATAAGGAAAAAATAAATCAGCAAAAATATGGGATCATAATTGGTTATTTCTTCCTTGCATTCTAATTCTATATCTTGAATTGATCTCCCTTTTTTATTTTCCTTTCCAACACGGCAGCCTCTCCGATCCCTACAGAAACCGTCAATATTTGGATTAGTGAAGATTTCAAGAATGAGTCTTGAACAGCATGCTCATCTCAGCTGTGGTCAGTTCTATGAAAACATCGTCATTAAAACTTGTATATCATCGCAATGTGATATCTTTTGGAAGTAGCAAATTTTTTATGCTTGTTAACTTATTCCTGTATTGGCTCATATAGAAAGATTTATGGTGAATGAGTCAAACAGAAATATATAAATTAAGAACTATTTTTAATAACTGATTTTAATGAACTAAATGGATGATAGCATGTTTGCATGAGTTCTTGATGGATTTATATACTGAAAGCATTATGATTGGTATATTATGTACAAGGTCGATTTGTTAATATACTGGGAATCATAAATATTGTATGTTCATCTCCTGTCTGAATTAACAAACATGTGTCGCCAACGCAATTATCCTCTTATCTCGTCGATGGGGAGATCATACGGTGTGTAGAAGATCACGGAAGATCGTATGGATCGTTTGACCTAGCGAGATATAAATGGTTATCACAGTTGAGATAGTTCCATGATAAACTGTCGGTGTAGGCTGCAGCATACGCAGTAATAAGCATCTTATCTTGGATGGCTTGGTATGCTGGTGTGGGGCACACATTGATAAGGACCTAAGTCGAGATCGATTCTTTTATCTGACATTAAAAGAATCTAGATCTCTATGGCTTGATGAGATCCTAAGCCTAAATGAAGGTACAGAAGTATATGCAGATTGCGTATTACTTTGAGTGGCAGTGAAAGGCTCTAATTGAGCTTGTATATCTGTATCTTGGGTAATAACAGTTTGTGTATGACTGTCTGGTACTTGAACTAGGTAACCACATCCAGTATAGGATGGTGACTTTCCCTGAACAGCTAAAAAGGTTCGTTATGCTAAAGTCCTGCAGGCTGATTAAGTTCAAGCATAAGTGAAAAGGTTTGAGTGGATTGATTCAGGAATATAAGATGTTAATTAATTAAATAGCTTGTCAGAGGTTAAATTGATTAACAAATGTCTGTAACCTTAAATGTGGGGATATATCGAGCCCATGCAACCCATACTTCAAAACGTGGTAGCAAATAGGTAGGACAGTATTGATTCTCTGGTGGAATGAATCAATATTAATTAATTAATCATATTCTGGGTTGAATATGGAAATTAATTAATTGATAGGCCTCATTTGCTATTTGCATTCTGGTCCCTGGTCTGGCCCATGAAACTCAAGCCCAATAGAAGTACAGTATTTTCCTATAAATAGGCCTCAGTTCCTCAGATCTCAACACACCACAAGATCATAAGTTGCACACAGCAAACCAGAATTTGGGAGTTGTGGTGATCGACTAGATCTGAGAACGAGGAGGAAATTCTGCTTCTCAACCGGGCAAGAAATCTGAAGGGAATCTTCACCAGATATTCAGATTAAGTTGGGATACAGATCAGGAGGATTTTTCTTCTCTCTCTACCCTTGTTTTTCGAAAATAATTGTTTTATTTTCATAAGATTTATTTCCTCAATATGTTAGGAATTAAATCTTTGTGCGTGGGAAAGATCAAGAGGAATCTCCGCGCACTCGTTCTTCAGGGTTTCACAATCCAGGTATTCCGCATAAACCCCTTTATGCATATTCAATAGGAGCATGCTAGGATTAATCATAGGCATAGCAATCTATTTTTGATATTCCAATTAATGATCCTTGGCAAACGGACTTCGTGATTCAGTTCACGAATCCCTTCAATTGGTATCAGAGCCGGGTTTAATTAATTGGCTCTATCGGAAAAATAATATTGCCTATGAATTGCATGATAATTATTATTGAATGTATGCATGGGTTTTGGATTGTATGATTTTTCGTCCTCGTGGTTCTCGGGTTGATCCACCCTTTTATATGGATTCATTTTTTACCTACGAGATAAATCCATGGTTAGATTTAGATTTTTAGATTGTAATTAGGATTATTCTATGTAATCTTTTATTTTAAAAATTAAATCTATAAAATGAAAAATGAAGAATGCGAAGAACACGAAGAACGAAGAACACGAAGAACGAAGGGCCACACCAGAATGCATGACAGCGCCGGCACGGCATCATGGCCATGCACGGCGGTCAGGAGCGGTGACGGCACGGCGGCAGCGCAGCCGCGCGCGCACGCAGGCGAGGGCTGCGCGGCCCATGGCCGGCCAAGGCTGGGTGTAGCGGCTCCGGGCGAGGTCGACGGTACGAGGAATGGCATGGCAGGCGGCCGGGACGGCTGTGCGCGGCCAGGGCGTGTGGGCGCGCGTGCGATGCGGCGGAACCCTAGGTTCCGTGCACGCGCACAGCAGGCCTGTGCAACCCTGCGCACGCGCCGGTGGCACATCTCCCCCCTTGGTCGACGTCGACAAGCGGAGCAGGTGGGGCGGCGGTGGTTCGTGTGGCCGGCGACGTGGGCTGGGGCAGCGACGGGGCTAGGCGCGTGAGTCGGATGCGTGAAAACCCTAGATTTTCACATGGTTCGCGTGAGCTCTCAATTTCGTTCTTGCGCAATTCCGGTGAGTCACGGAGGCCAATGGTGGAGAAGAAAAGTGAACGACAGTTTGGGCGATGGTCAGGGCAAGCCAGGGCGGCGGCATGCCAAACGAGCGAAGGCCGGAGGAGGCGGCATTGCGGGCTACAACCATGCACGTACATGCATGGCTGTTGCGCGTGCCGGGATCCCTCACGGTGGTGGCGAGTCGCCGGCAGCGGTGGTTCGCCGGTGGTGGCTTGTCGAGCTAAGTTCTCGCGGGCTATTGGGCTTGCAAATGTGTGCCTAGGCCTGCGATCTGGTTAATTGGCCCAGTTGTCCAATTTTCTGATGGATCAAATCTTGGAGGCCCAAATTCAGAAAATAAATTCAGATCACAGTCCAAGTAGTGGGAGCCCAGTCGAAGATCTGTATAATTAATTCCAACTTTTAATAGTTAGAGTTATTTCATTTTTGTATCATGGGGCCACGAGGACATTTTTATTTATTTTATTATCTGTCTTCGCATGATATATGTGTTTAATTTAATTGCGCAACATATAAGCATGTTGTAGATAATAGAAGCACGTTTACTGGTTTTATTTACAGCTTTAAAGCATGCTATGTGATTTATTTTGTGTAATTAATTATAACTATGAATTCAGGATTCATGCTATGCATGATAGAATTTTAGCAATGTTATAATTATGGCTACATAAAATAATCTGTGCAATTGAACCTTATGAACTAAAAATTACTAAGCTCATAATTTAGTAAGACCTCTACAAAGCGATCCTTTATTGGAAGTGGGTAATTTATTAGGTAAACGTCTACATGTGTAGCTTACTTAATTTATTATTCATAAGTTCTAATAGATAGGATTTCTTAAAACAAACATTTATTTCATGTGAGAAGTGGGAGTTCATGCGTAAACGTCTACATGTGTAGCTTGCGTATTGAATTTTCATAAGTTCTCTAGAGATTGAATTAAATGAGACAACCTTATTATAGGGATCGGGTGTGTTCTAATAGATCCTTATATGGGAGGGTTGGCTTTGGTGGTAAGCTAGCTTAGATGTTATCCAGAGTATAACTCATTTGTGATGTCCCTGCTCAGTAGGATAATATGGTCTTAAGTTAGTCTCCAATTATTAATTCCATTTGTCTAAGGA
>JAPKLW010003599.1:0-38766 GCA_026898455.1 Plectranthus barbatus
AAGGATCGACGGTCATCAGCAGGCCCGCTTCCCTGTGGTGACGTGCGCGGTCGTGCTGACGGGCGCCACAACGTGGAGCTGACATGGCACACGCCGATTGGTGGCATCCAAGCATCGGACTGTGCAGACACTGTGCGTATTAAATGTGGCATTAAATGCCGCATTAAATTCTGAGATACGCACACGCAAGAGGATTTGAACAATCCCGCCATTTCTGCGACAGCTGGCATAACTGGTCATCAGTAGCATATGCCAGTCCCATACTTCCTCCTGACTGTATGGCCTTCTTACCAGTTGACAACTGGTACTTACGACTGGCACCCGAGTACTTGGATAAATTGAGAGCTGGGACTCAATTCCATCAGTCGTAGGAAATTCGCCAGTTGTCTGCTGACAACTTGAAAGATTAAGAAAATTGAGAGCTTGGACTCAATTTTATTCCGCATTATCTTCTCTTCAAGAAATCCTCTCCTCATCATCGCTTGAAATTTGGAGCTGGGACCCAATTTCGCTTCAACTGATGGTTTGTGCTGGCAACTTCGGAATTAGTGCTGGGACTCATTTCCTTGGACAATTAAGGGATAAGTTCCGCCAGTAGGAACCATCAGTGAGCTTGAGGTACCACTTAAATAAAAACAACTAAGAGCTTGGACTTAGTCGTAATCAGCGTCCTTCAGAAGATCAAGAACAGAATGAGAGCTGGGACTCATTCTTCCTCAACACTTGGGCTCACATCAATCTCCATAAGACCGAGTTTGATGCACAACTCCTTGAATCTTGCTTCTGGAAGGGGTTTGGTGAAGATGTCAGCCAGTTGATCTTCAGTTCTGATGTAGTCCACGCTGACATCCTTCTTCTCGACATGATCACGTATGAAGTGATGTCGAATATCTATGTGCTTGGTTCTAGAATGATGAACCGGATTCTTCGTGATGCACATAGCACTGTTGTTGTCGCAATAGATGGGAACACAGCCAGTGTCCACTTCATAATCCTCCAGTTGTTGCTTGATCCAAATAATTTGAGCACAGCAACTGGCAGCGGCAACATATTCAGCTTCAGTGGTAGATGTAGCAACTGAGTGCTGCTTCTTGCTAAACCAACTGATTAGCTTGTGTCCTAGAAACTGACACGTACCACTGGTACTCTTTCAATCTATACGGCATCCAGCAAAATCTGAATCTGAATATCCAATGAGTGTGAGCTCATCATTTTTGGGATACCATATTCCAAGAGATTCAGTCCCCTTCAGATATTTCACTATCCTTTTGGCAGCTTCCATGTGTGACCTTTTCGGATTGGCTTGAAATCTGGCACACACTCCGACTGAGTACGAGATGTCGGGTCTGCTGGCTGTGAGATAGAGAAGTGATCCAATAATTCCTCGGTAAACGGTAGGATCAACTGATTCACCTTGTTCATCGAGAAATATCTGACAGCTGGTGCTCATTGGTATCCTTAGGGACTTAGTTTTCTCTGGGCAATATTTCAGGATTAAGTCCTTGGTATACTTCCGTTGACTGATGAAAATCCCATCAGTTGACTGCTGGACCTGGAGTCCTAGGAAGTATGTTAATTTGCCCATCATACTCATTTGAAATGACGTCTGCATCAGTTGAGAAAACTTCTCGCATAGAGATATATTCCTTGATCCGAATATGATGTCATCAACATAGATCTGCACCATTAGCATGTCACCTCCATCCTTGAGAAGGAAGAGAGTCCTATCAATCTTCCCTTTCCGAAATCCATTGCTGATAAGGAATTGTGACAGCGTTTCGTACCAAGCCCTGGGCGCCTGTTTCAATCCATATAGGGCCTTTCTCAGCTTGTACACTTTGGTGCCTATCTCAAAGCCTGGAGGTTGCTCGACATAAACCTCCTCCTTTAGTTCGCCATTCAAGAAGGCGCTCTTCACGTCCATCTGGAATACTGTGAATCCGTGATACGCTGCATACGCAAGGAACAGCCGTATCGCCTCCATTCTTGCAACTGGTGCGACGGTCTCGTCGAAGTCGATGCCTTCACACTGCCTGTAACCTTTGGCGACTAAACGAGCTTTGTTTCTGACCACGGTGCCATCCTCATCTCGCTTGTTCTTGAAAACCCACTTGGTGCCAATCACTGACTGATGTGATGGTCTCTCCACCAAGTCCCAAACATTGTTGCGAGTGAATTCAGCAAGCTCTTCTTGCATGGCATTAATCCAATCAGCAGATTCTAGCGCAACTCCTATGGAAGTAGGTTCCATTTGAGAAATAAAGCAACTTAGGAGCGCACTGTCGTGGCGAGTCTGGACAGAACCTTCTGGATCACCGAGAATAGCATCGGATGGGTGATCCCTCAGCCATTTGGGAGGACCAGCGACTGCTGGTGCCGGCTGTGAAATAGGTTCATCTGTCCTGATGACTGGTGCTTCCATATTTTCACCAGTCGGAGCTGGAACTGCAACTGGTGGTTGACCTTCACCAGTTGGAACTTCTTCATCAGCTTCACTGTCTGACTGACTTCCCGAACCTTCACCAACGTTGTCAGTATCAGCTGGTGCATCCACTCCAGCTGGTTCATCGTTATCTTCTGGCTCAAAGATTCCAGTCAGAATTCCCCCTTGATTTTTGCTAGATCCACTCAGGGAGATTGAGTGTAAGGTCTCAGCAAGGTCATTTGCATCACCGACCCTCCCGGTTTGCTGATGGGCAACCGAGGGAACTGGTTGTGAAGATGATCCAGTCATAGGTCTAGTCGAACCAGTTGGTTGAGTATCGGAAGAATTCCTGCCCAACTGATCAACGACATCATTGACCTCAGGAACATCTTCAGCCAGTTGTCGTAAGGTCCTGCGCACTAAAGTAGCTTCATCAAAAACAACATTGCATGTTATTTCCACAAGTTTGGTGGTCTTGTTAAATACTCTATAGCCCTTGTGAGAGGGATGTCCATATCCGACAAAGACACCCTCATCAGCCTTAGGCGAAAAAGCATTTAACTTTGACTTGCCATTATTATGGATATAACATGGTGAACCGAAAGCACGGAGATGAGCTATAGAAGGCTTACGACCATAATATACTTCGTAGGGAGTTTTCTGGAGTCTGTCGTTGATCCCGCTTCTATTCTGAGTGTAGCAGGCCGTCACCAACGCTTCTCCCCAGAAACTCTGTCCTAAGCCGGACTCTGCCAGCATGGACCGGACCGCTTCTTTCAGCGTCCTGTTCCTACGTTCTGCCAGTCCATTTTGCTGCGGTTGCCTAGGTGTAGATCTTTCATGTTTGATACCAGCTTCCGCGCAAAAATCCATCAGCAGACTGTTGCAGAATTCAGTCCCATTGTCTGATCGAATTCGCTTTACCACAGCTTCTCTCTGTTTCTGAGCTTGGATGATCAACTCTGGAAGAATGATCTTCACCTCATCCTTGGTTCTGAGAAGCTTTACACATGTGTAGCGCGAGTAGTCATCGACTACCACCAGCGAATATCGTCGTCCTCCAATGGTTTGAGGTGCTACTGGTCCAAAAAGATCCATATGTAGCAGTTCGAGTACCTGACTGGTACTGGGGCAGACTGGCGACTGGTTCTTGAAGGACTTCTTAGTTTGTTTGCCTTGCTGGCAAGCCTTGCAAATTCCTTCCTTCTTGAACCCGCCCTTGGGAAGACCATCTACAAGATCATGCTTAGTCAGATAGTTAATAGTTTTGAAATTCAGATGACTTAACCTTTTGTGCCACAGCCAGTTTGTTTCCATGGAACTGGTGGCCACGAAGCATGAGTCAGTCTTCCCGCTATGCCAGTCGACGACATAAAGTCCTCCTTTGCGAACACCTCTCAGCTTGGTCTCGCCAGATTCCTTGTCTTTGATCTGGCACTCTGATTTCTCGAAGGTAACTGTGTACCCGTAGTCGCACAGCTGACTGATGCTCAGGAGGTTGTGCTTGAGGTTGGTGACAAGGGATACATTTATGATTCTGACATCGTCCTTCTCGATGCAGCCCTTGCTGATAACTCTGCCCTTTGAGTTATCACCGAATATGACTGGAGGTCCTTTGACCTTGGTAAGATCTGAAAATAGAAATTCTTCACCAGTCATGTGAGCGGAGCAACCACTGTCTATGATCCACTCGCTCGATCTATGAAGCTGTGTCGCATGATCCTGTACCCGCAAGAAAGAAATGAGATTCATTTAGGTCCCCGATCTTCTGCGGGTCCTGCAGGGTTAGATCGCTGGATAATTCCTTTCGGAATCCAGACTTGGGTGATATTCAGCTTGGTTTTATCCTTGCTGACATCATTAACAACCTTTCCCTTCCTTTTGAAATAATGAATGCGTTTGGTTTGGGAAGGTGAGGTTGTGTGTGTATCTCCCTTGGAAGTGCGCTTCCGCTGGGAGCTTCGGAAATGCTTTTCCGGTACATTGTGTTGCCTTGGTGGTCCCTGAGGACATGGACCACCACGGTTAGCATTCATAGCCCTTTGTGAAAACTTTTGATTGGGCTCGTGCCTCTGATAGGTGTTCCTCCTATCAGGTATTGTCCTTCTCTCAGAATTTCTCTGAGATTGGGACCCCTTGTAAGTATGCTGGTGACTGGCATACTTAAGAGGTTGTGCGTGGAATCCCTTGACAGCTGGTGCTGGCTGTCGGATCCCACTGGCAGCTGACGCTGACTTCCTTGCCTTAGAATATTTCGGCTTAGTCTGCGTCCTTGGGTGTGCTGGCGTCCTGTCAGCAGAGGATCTTGCCAGTTGAGGATTTTGTCATGATGACTCACCTATGTATCTGGACTTATGGTTCCTATGCTGATTACCCATTCGGGACTGACTGGTATTACCAGCTGGTGCTGATGCACTTGCCAGTTTGCCCTTACCCTTACTAGTAGTGATTTGTTCGGGCTGGTTTATGCTCAAATCCTTTGTAAATCCCAACCCGGACTTATCAGAAGGCTTTTTCCAATGACTTAGAGCTGCTTCCAAGTCTTTTGAGCCTTTATTTAGAAAATTTATTCTATTTTCTTGCTCCAGAACGAGATTGTGAAAATTATCTCGCTCAGTTTTTGCAATTTGAAAATCTTGGAGCAACTCAAAGTGAGTCTTTTTCAAAGTGGCTAGCTCTTCACTGATCGACCTCGATTTTTCAATCTCCTTGGTCAAAACAGAAATTTGATCTTTCAGCGAAGCATTTTCGCCAGCCAAGACATTCTTTATTTCATAAAATTTTAAAAATTCTTGTTGAAGAATGTCTATTGTGACAGCTTCTGAGTCGGAGCAACGCGACTCAGAATCGTCTAAAATGTGAGAAGGCATGATATGCATTGGGGGTGCTGATGATTGTACCTGATCATCAGCTGCAAGTGCCTCTTCACTGTCAGCACTTCCTTCAGCTGATTCTTCTCCGAAGGCTGCCATAAGTGCCAGTAGAGCTTCCTCTTCTGACTCTTCATCTGACTCATACTCTCCGTCGTCATGGTCAGGAATGTCAGGAACTTCTGTCCTGGTCAGCATGGCCTTGGCAATGGCCTTGGATGCTCGCTCTTCAAAGAGCTTCTTCAGCCTTTCCCGCTCACCCTTTTCCACCTGTGGCCATTCAAATTTAAGGTGATCAGGGGATTGGCACTAATAGCAAGCACGAGGAGCTCTCTTGATGAATTTTCCATCAGATGAGCTTAGAGATACTCCCTGTTTCGACTTGGCTTTCTCCAGGAGAACGGCCAGTCTCTTCATCTGTTGCTCAAGGTCAGCGATAGAGCTCTCGCTGTCTTTTGAGTTAGATCCCGATGTGGCTGGGATCTCTTTCTTCTGGTTGTGCTGGGCAGCAGGTCTGTCAGCATGGAAGGGCTTCTTGTGCTTCCATTTGAAGTCCTTCTTGACGAAGTAAGCTTCGTCTTGAGCTTTGATGCTGGGGGATCCCATGTTCCGGATGGCCTCATTCTTGTTTACCATCTAGATATCCCACTCGTGTGCCTGCAGTTGAGCAAATAACTCCTTGGGAGTCATCTTGGACAAGTCCTTCTCCTTCAGAGCTGTGGTCTTCACGAACCAGTCCTCCTTGGGCATCTTGGACAGGATCTTGGCATTAAGATCTTCATTTGAGCACTTCCTGTCCAGTGATTTTAGCTCGCTGACGATGGCGTTGAATCTCGCCTCCATCTCCTTGATGGTTTCTCCAGGCAGCATCTGGAAGGACTCGTACTTGTCCACTGCAACCTGCAATTTGTTGCGTTTCATTTGATCAGTTTCTTGACATAGACTATCAAGGTAATCCCATACTCCCTTGGCATTGTCAAACTGGAGGGCTTCCTCCATCAGTGACTCTGGAAGAGAAGCCAGGATTAACTCGTGAGCAATGGAATCCAACTGATTCCGCTTCCTGTCCTCGGCGTTCCATTCATCTTGAGGCTTTGGGATCACAGCAGCTGGACGATCTCCTAGCTGGTGCTGTATCATGGTGATCTCGATTGGCCCTTTCTCCAGCACATCTTTCATTTCCGGATGGATGCTCTTCAGAGAAATGAGTGACCTCTTTCGCCATATGTCATGCTTCTCAGGCTTGTAGTCGAGTAGCTTCGGAGTATTCATCTTCGTGTACCTGAGCTAATCAACAGACAACAAAGGAGTGCAAGGAAACGTGGATCTCGGTCCTAAGCGACTCAGAAACAATCGGTCTATAAGAATCGACTGCTCTGATACCACTTGTTGGTCCCGGTTTTTCAGAGTATAAAACGTTAGCAGCGGAAATAATGAAAGAGTAAACGTTTTCTTGCACTTGCTGGTTAACCAACTGACTGGGACCTGTCAGCTGGTGATTCAAAAACTTAGAATATTTAGGCCTTGTTTACACAGTTATCAGTTTTCAGAGTATACACCAGCACTTGGGTGCTGGGTTTAAAATAAGAATGTAATGCAGAAAACTGATAAAGACAAAGGATTTATAGTGGTTCGATCAACTGATCTACGTCCACTCTCCAGTCGTAGCACTGGAAATTCACTAAGAGTAATCAGGTACAAGAGTCCTACGATCTATCTCTAGCTGGTGAATGCCTCGTCCACCAGTTCACTAGATCAACCGCTCCCGGCCTTGTTTCCTTCTTCAACTCTGATCAGCTGGTGGAGTGCGAGCACGTCACTTCAACCTCCACAGCTTCATTGGGTGTTTAGTTCTCCCAAGAACGTGTTTTCTCAATACGGCAAACTGCCCGTGATAACTCAAGTGCTGGCTGGCACAAGAGCTGCTGTGAACTTCCTCGGAAGAGAAAGAGCACCAAAGAGATCAGTAACTTACAAGCTGGAAGCTTGAAGTCTCGTGTTTGATAAATCAACACACGGAAAGCCTTAGGAAAGGCCTCGAAAGTGTTTTGCTTGCTTGCAATAAAGTTTCAGACTTTCGGTAGTTGAGCGAGAGAGAAGAGTATTGAATGTCAGGAAGCAAGCGTCTTAAATGTTGGTGGTTCTGACCTATTTATAGACGCGGGATCCCATTCAAATCTTCTAGCCGTTTGGACACATCCGGAAAAGGTCTCTGTCCTCGCATGTCCTTCTGACGGCGGCAGGTATGTTTTTCCGGAAAGTGCCATACTTTTGTCCGCTTTATCTGACATTGATCTCTTTATGTCAGAACGGCACTATTCGTCAGTACGAGGAATCGAGACTGGTGTCTTGTAACTGATGGACTTTAAGGTATCCTCCTTAAAGTCATACTCTGTCAGTTAATTCCTCGACGAATCTTCTTTTTGTCTCTAAGACTCTGGGAGAGAGAATCTGGAATTCTGCTGGTAACATCCGACTGGTAGATCATTCTGGTGATCTTGTGCTGGCAGTCTCTGCTGGTGACTTGCGCTGGCACAATCTAAGTCTACCAATATGTCTGATGTTAACTCTTGGAATCTCCCATGACTGGTGGCTTCACCGCTGGTGAATAGTGTCAGTGAGAACACGTATTCTGCTGGTAGGATTTGTCAGCCGCCTGCTGGTGAAATCCTTCCCAACTGGTGAACAGTAACCAGTCATTAGCTCTTCTCATGCTGGTGAACAGTGTCAGCACGAGTCTTTGTCAGCCGCCACCTGATGAAACTTTTCCCAACTGGTGAACAGTCACCAGTGGTAAGCACTTCTCATGCTGGTGAACAGTGTCAGCATGAGTCTTGATCAGCTGCGACTTACAACTCAAAAGACCTAAACAGGACTTTACATTTGAGAACTAGAGCTATCTAGAGACAACTGACGCTGGTAGGACTTAGGATTTGATCCACCAAAACTAAGATCTATATAAGTAGCTACTTGAGGGAGGGAAACTTAGACAAATTTCCCAACAGACGATACCTCAAATCACCGCCAGGGAGGTTGGGTCTAGACTTGCCGGCCTTTGGCATCCACCATGTAAACTTTCCGGTCTTTGATAATGGTGGTTAGGGTAGAAAAAGGAGGCGTAGTTGACACTTCTACCCTTTCGTTTCCTCGCTCCCACTCAATGGCAGCTGCTTCTTCCTCTTCAGATTTATCTCCTTCTTCAGTAGCGGAGATCCAATTGCACTCCTCTTTCTTCTTGCTCTCGTCGATCACAAAGGTGATCTTTTCGTCGTTTGCACGGAGTGTGATCTCGCCGACTCGACAGTCAATGAGAGCGGCGCTAGTGTCGAGAAACTCACGCCCCAAGATCATGGGCATGTTCTCGTCCTCCATCTCGTGCACCACAAAATCTGCAGGAAAAATGTGATGGCCCACGCGAATGAGCACATCCTCTAGTATACCTTTAGGGCGGGACACAGACCGGTCTGCTATTTGCAGGGTGATCATCGTGGGCCTCATCTCTCCGATGTTAAGACGTTTGTAAATGGAGTACGACATCAGGTTGATATTGGCCCCAGTATCACATAGTACTCTCTCGAACGTGTGTCCCCCAATCTCAACCGTAATAGAGAAGCATCCAGGATCGCTTCTCTTGATGGGCACCTGTTTTTGAAGTAGCAGGCTGCACTGCTTGTGGATCTTCACTGTCTCGTTCTCCACGAATTGCTTCTTTCCACTCATCAATTTCCGTAGGTACTTCATGTACCCCGGAATCTCCTTCAGTACTTCGATCAGCGGGATGTTGATGCTGACCTTCTTTAGATTCTCCACAAATCTGGAGAACTTCTCGTCCTCTTTCTGCTTCGTGAACCTCTGTGGGAATGGCAAAGGAGGGGGTTGATCTTCAGACTGCTTCAGCTTTGTTCCTGGAACAGACTTCGGCGTCGATCGATGTGGATCCCTGTCCTGTGCAGTTTTGCTCCTTTTCGCCTCCTGAATCGTTCACAGCCATCTCGGGACCCTTGTAGCTCGTACCAGACCTCAGAGTAATGGCATTCACTGGCTTTTCCTTTGCGGGGTTCATCTCTGTTGTATTCGGAAGCTGTCCAGGCTTGTGTTGGTTTCCGAGTGTGGTGACAATCTGGCTCAATTGTGTGTCCATCATCTGAAGGTGTTTTGTCATCAGCTGCATGTGGTTGGCCAACCCCTTCACCTTGGTTTCTACATTTCCAAACCGGTTATCCGAGCTCTTGATGAATTTCTCGAGCATCTCTTCAAGCACAAACTTCTTTCTTTCTACGATCTCTCCTCATGTACCTACATTAAAACCAGGCGGAGGGTGTTCTGCAGCAGAAGGGTTAGAATAAGAAAAACCAGGGTGAGATCGCCCATGGTTGTAATGATACCCTTGATTGCCTCGGTAGTTATTGTGATAACCACTGCCAATGTAGTTCACCTCCATCCCGGCAGTTCCAGACGAACTGCTTGCACCCCGATTGATGTAGTCGGCCTCCACCGGAACAATAGCTATGCTTGGCTCTATAACTGCTGCAGCTTGTGTTGTGCCCAATTTTTCAATCTCTTCCCGGAGCTTTTTCACCTCAGCAACCACATCAATTTCTGGCTTGGCTTCCACAGCTTTGACCGAAATCTATCTCTCAGTTGGCCATTGGTGGCTATTCAGCGCCATATCAGCAGCAACCTCATACTCTCTGTACCACTCTTTTTCATCAGTATCCCACCAGCAGATGCGTCAACCAACTCCTTCATGTGAGGATTCAAACCCTCATAGAAATGGCACACTTGCATCTCCAGATCGATGCCATGTCCCGGACAGAGTCGTAGAAGCTCTTTGTATCTCTTCTAGGATTCGTAGAGTGACTCATCGTACATTTTCTTGAAAGTAGTAATGGTAGCTTTCCTCTTCAGCAGCAGGCTCGGTGGGAAGTAGTTGGTAAGGAACTCTGCTCGAAGCTCCTCCCATGTCCCGATTTGACTCTTGTCCAGTCCAGCAAACCAAGACCGTGCCTCATCTCTGAGTGAGAACGAGAATAGTCTCATCCTGATCACATCTTGGGTTACTCCATTCTGCTTCACAGTGTTACACACCTCAATGAATTGGTTGAGGTGGGTATATGAATCTTCTACATCTCTCCCTCCAAACTGGTTTTGCTGCACCATCTGAATAAGGCCTGTGCGTAGCTCAAAGTTGTTGGCATCGATGCCAACTCTGAAGCCAGCCTCCGCTTGCTGTGGAAGAAATCGATCCAAGATGGACCTTTGCGGAACCACAATCTGCCTTTCGTTCAACTCTGCTAGTCTTGCAGCTTGTTCTGCTTGAGTAGCTTGGGTTGCTTGTAGTTGTGCTCTCAGCTGCTGTACTTCATTCACAAATTGCCTCTGCTCCTCGGGAGTCATATTTTGCAGAGGTGCTTCAGGATTCTCAGCCATCTCTCGTTGTTTTTCTTTTCCTTTCTTTTTGATTTTCCTGCAAGTTGCTTCAATTTCAAGGACAAAGGCCTCGAGTGTTTTTCCTTTGGCTCGTGTGTTCATGCGCCTGCACAGAAAATAGGTAAATATCAGTTCGGCATCGATCGACGTGGATGTCACATCAATCGATGCAAGAGAGTAGTCGGTGTTGATCGACGCAAGGGGTCCATCGATCGATGCAGAAAAATGATCACCGTCGATGGACGCAAGGTGGCATCGATCGACACGAGACACAGACACGAAAAACTCACACACGCACATGTACAGAAAAATAAAACTCAATCCAGCAAATTCTAGGACGAACTAGTAACAAGATAAAATCTAACAATTCCCCGGCAACGACGCCAATTTGATCACTGCTTTTTCTAACAGATTAATTATAATAACAGTGGCAAATAAATTTGTAAACCCTAAGGTTATCGAATCCAGGGGAATTGTGTGGGGAAAATATCCTATGTACTAATTATGGTTCTAAAGTCTATTGTTTGAGTGAATCAAAAATAGGATTTGGTTTTATAAAAGTAAAGAGAACAATTCAGAAAATTAAAGTGGTTTTGTAATCAAATTTAAAGAAACACAAATTCTAGGGACGAATTCATATTATGGATAACATGTAGGAATGAATTAATTTAACAAGTGGAATACTGCAATAATGCTATATTTCCTTGTTTGGCAAATATAACCTAGATTACTAATTAGTGACTATTTCCGCTCGGTCTCAAGTACACCAAATTAATCAATCTGATAAGCAAATCAGTTCAATTCCTACAGTCTAGTACATCTGTTTGGATAGTGTAGAATGTATCATGCATTCCTAATCCCACTATCAATATTCACCTCTCGGTCCTTCTATCAATAGCTAGACATCTAAATTAATCGTCACCTCTCGGTTCTTGAATTAAATTAGAATTACAAAATAAACACAGGAATCATGAACCTAATTAATTAATCCTAACATGCATCTATAATAATATCAAACCCTAGAACCCGCTAGGGTTTCTAGCCACTCATTGCAGATAGAAATCCAATGCAAAACATATTAAATTGCATAAAAGTAAAGAACTTACAAGAAAAATAAAAGGGTTTCGTGTTTCCCAACTCTCAAAACTCTCAAAACTGAAAAAATATGATGATTCCTTTGATAGCCCCCTGAAAAAGTCGAATTTACTAAGTATTTATAGGGGTGGATGTGTATCCTATCAAATCTAGGGCTAAAGATATGAATAAATCCAATTTTCATAAAATTCCCACGCCAGCAGACCCGCATCAATCGTTGTTGATTGGCGTCGATCGACGTGGCTTCATCTTCGGCGTTGATCGATGTGGATTCACGTCGATGGACGTGGTCTCTCCCCTCTTCTGTGCGGTCTCACGATTTTGGCCATAACTTCCTCTCCCGAACTCCGATTGACCCGATTCCAGTTGCGTTGGAGAGCTAACTCAAAGCTTCATCTATTCCCATGTGCCAATAGCCCAAATTCCTCTTGTGGAAGAACTCTTCACTGCTACATTTACACGTTACTGCGTTCGGAATTGTTTTCTCATAAACTTAGGCCTAAAGCCTGTAAAAACACCAAGACGCGCATAATACCACCCAATATAGACTCATGCATAAAATATATATATACTCTCAATAAAACTACATAAAATAGTAGAAAATAGTTTAGATAAGCGAGTAAAATAATGAGCTTATCACTCCCCCAACAAATGCATCCACAACCATCCTTGAATTTCCACTCAGACCATTGTAGAAAGTCTCTATCTGAATACAGTATGGTATCCCATGATTAGGGAATCTTCTAAAAAGCTCCTTAAACCATTCTCAGACCTCACTAACAGATTCATCCTCCTTCCAGAAAGACATGATAGTACTTCTACATCTAGCATTTCTAGTGGGAAGAAAACATTTCATCAGAAATATATCAACTGGCTTGTTCCATGTTGTAACAGACCCTAGTGGAAGATTAGTCAACCACGTTTTAGCACTGTCTCTTAAAGTGAAAGGAAACAATCTCACCCTCAAGACCTCTAGAGTTACACCCTGTAATGTGAAGTTATCACAGACCTCTAGAAAAGACCTCAAATGTAAATGGGGATCCTCAGTAGCCATTCCCTCGAACTGTCCCAAACTTTGTACCATTTGAAACATAACAAGCTTCAGTTCAAAATGTTGTGCATCCACTTCAGGTCTAACTACTCCAAGACTCATTCAATCTTGGGGTTATGTATTGCCTAATAGCTCTTTTTCAGTCATCAGCTAAAGCTACCACATTTTCTGGAATTCCTTCTCCATTTCCTCCACCTGGTGGATTACCCTTAGCCATTTTCTTAACTCTTTATTTCCTTCGGTGTCTTCTGAATGTTCTCTCAATTTCTGGATAAACTGGAAATAGAGCTCTCTTAACTTCCTCACTCATAAACAGTTAGCATCCATACAATTACAGAAAATGTTTCGTTTCCAGCAACTTCTATCAGCTAAATATGCTAGCAAAACCAAACAATATAACAACATCCACACTTAATATCAATCACTCCCCCAATGACGCCAAAAACTTGTTGTGTGCTATGATGTGTTATAATTTAATACGCAAGTGCACGCAGCCTAACAAGTAATATAGATAAAACTCAAGATGTCGTACCTGTTGGGAATTATTTGTAAATTCCTCCCTTAGATTAAATCTATAAAAGGTTTTGTTGAATCAAAGCCTTAGTAGAGTGGTCGATCATTGCTGAATTCTAGCATAGTCTAGCAACTCCTATGTAATGTCCTGTTTAGGAAATATATATCTAGTTGTAATAGATTAGGAAGTGCTTGAGAAGATTGCTGAAAGATTTAGCAAAAGGAACAAAGAAAATCAAATCAAGCAACTTCGGAATGCTAGAAGAGTTCTCAGCAGATGATAGATGCTAGAGAAATTAGCAGACGAAAATGATTGCGAGAGATATTAGCGGTCGAGTGCTAAGAAGAATGATTGCTAAGGAGTTAGCAATCATATGCTAAAGAAGAGACTGCTAGTCGGAAGCAATAATAGCAAAATGTTACAGAATTCTAAAGGAGATAGCATTTGCTAGCATACAAGCAGATTGCTAGAGAATAACAATCAGCAGTCAAGACTAATATGCTGAAATACGCATTTGTTAAAGGAGTCAGCAGATTGAAGAGCGGATTGCTAGAAGAGCGTAGCAATCAAGAGACTTAGCAGATCATTCCAGCATTCTCCAAGAATGCTAAACAAAGAAGTATCTAGCAACGATCTCTAAATACTACCGTTTTGACAAAGGTAAAGTGAAAAGACAAAAGCCTTCTCAAAGTAGGTCGGAAAGTACTGTACGATGCCGGAAAGGACGGATAAAGTTGAACTCCTATTGGACGAAGAAGCCTTTGTGTCTAACGGGTCCGGAGATTCAAAGTTTGAATCTCCAGATATAAAAGACAAAGTCCAAATAGAGAGACGACTACTACTCAGACAACTACTGCTTCCATTACTCATGAACCGAGGAACCTCAACCACATCTGAAAAGGAATTTACAGTGAGATTCCTTTGACAAGCAAAAAGTGAGAAAGTAGCCAGTTGAGAGCACGAGACTTAAAGCATTAAAAGTTCTCAACAACCGTTGTGTCCTCTATTTGAAGTTCTGACACTACATTCAAAAGATTCCTTGACTTTGCTCAAGAATCTTCAATCATTGGGATACCTTCCAATCATAGGAAGCATCCAGCAGTCACATCTCTGAAAAGAGATTGACTCTCATGGGCAAAAACCACGAGACCAAACAATGTTCAGAGAGAACTCTAAAATCTCCATTACAGCAAAGGACAAGTTTTACGAAGGTGCGCCATTGACTTGGCCGGAGCTTCGGACTAGAAGATTGATGCATCGGAGGATAGCTTTGTAGTGGCTTGGTCGAAGGTTCACTACCTGCTACAAGTGTTTGACGAATCCTTGTACTTCAATATCTTTTTGGTGAATTCTTAGCGACACGGCTAAGGAGTGGACGTAGATCTATCGGATCGAACCACTATAAATATTGTGTGTTCTTTACTATTTTATTACATACTGTTTGTGTGGTAATTTGAAACCTTGCAACTATAGTTGCTAGAGTATTTGTCTGAAGAAACCCTAACTTCTATCTTGAGCTAAGACATTTTTAAGAACATAAGTGCAAGATAATATTTAATCTTCCGCTGCATTCGTGTGTGTTGCTTGTTTGCTACTTACCACAATGACTCTGATCTGGGACCAACAAGTGGTATCAGAGCGGTAGGTCGAACGGCCGACTGCTTCTGAGTCGCTTTGAGACCAGATCTGTGTTCTTTCCTTGCACCTGCTTTCTGTTCTTTTGATTGATCTAGCTCAGGTACTCTAAGGTTGCCAAGATGAATCATACCTTGCCCAAGTATACCAAGGAGAAGTTTAATTCGTCGCAAAGATGGCCACCATCCAACTCCAGAGCATACATCCAGAAATGGCGGATGTTCTTGCTAAAGGACCCAAAAAGATTATGAAGGCCAACCCTTTCGATGGTCCAGTTGCTGAAGGTCAACCTAGACTTCTGCAGATGATTGAAAAGAAGTTTGATGAGTACACGGTAGAAGATAAGAAAAAAGCTCAGTTAGAACACTTAGCAAAGAAGCTAATCATTGATTCCTTGCCGCCGTTAATATCCGACAAAGCTTTAGATTTTGATACGGCCAAAGAAATGTGGGATTATGTCTGTGAATCTTCCCAGGAGACCGACCAGATGAAGCGCAACAAGCTACAGGTAGCTATTGATAAATATGAATCTTTCTCTATGGTTGCAGGAGAATCTATCCAAGCTATGGAAGAAAGATTCAACACCATTGTCGGAGAACTCCGGAATTTGAGTAAGACATACGATAATGGCAAGATGAATAACAAGATCATCTCAAAGCTCTTCTCACTGGAGGATTGGTTCGTGAAGATGACGAGCTTGAGCGAGAAAGACCTTAGCCAAATGATCACACCTGAGGTATTTGCTCAAATCAAAACTCATGAATTCATTACACAGTAATCAAAGTAGAATGAAACCGCTACTGCGAAGTCTTCGTCATCAAATGCTGTACCCCCGGAGGATCTAGCATTCTTCGTGAAAAGAGATGTTTCCAAATGGAAGACAAAGAAGCCCTTCCGTCCCGATGAAAGATCAGCTCCTGCTTCTCCAGCAAAGGAAGTAGTTCCACCCTCCAGCATGCAACCTGAGGATCTGAAGAGGAAAAAATACAGATTTGGTCTTAAAGCGACTCAGAAGCAATTGGTTGTTCGACCTACCGCTCTAATACCACTTGATGGTCCCAAATCAGAGTCGTCGTGGTGAATAGCAAATAACTAACACACGAATACAGCAAAATATTAATGATTATCTTGCACTTAAGTTCTTGTCAATAATCTTTAGCTCGAGGTAGTAGTTAGGGTTTCATAAAGGTAGATACTCTGGCAACTGTCGATGCTATGTTTCAAATCACAACAGTTAAACAACAAGCAATAAAAGAATAATGAACACACAAGATTTATAGTGGTTTGATCTTAAATTTCTACGTCCACTCCTCAGTCGTATCACTAAGAATTTCAGAAAAAAGATATTTGAAGTACAAGGAATCGCCGAACACTTGTAGCAGGTAGTGAACTTTCGACCTAACCACTACAAAGCTATCCTCCGATGCTTGAATCTTTCGGTCAGCAGCTACGGCCAAGTCAAGGGCGCACCTTCGTAAAACTTGACCTTCGCTGTAATGGAAGTTTTATATTTCTCTCCTACACTTTGTCTGGTTTTGGCAATAGCCCGTCGGAGTCAATCCCTTTTCAGAGATGTGACTGCTGGATGCTTCCTGGTATGGAAGGTATCCTAATGATTGGGTTCTTGAGCTAAGTCAAGGAATCTCTTCAAGATAGTGTCAGATATTCAATGGGGGGACACTATGGTTGTTGAGAGCTTTGAATACTTCTCTTTATGAGATCTCTCAACTGACTACTCTTTCTTTTGCTTTGTTCGCTTTTGTCAAAGGAATCTCTTTTCGCTTTTCGGTTGTTCAAGTGTTTGAATGTGCGAGTATGAGCAGTAGTAGTCATCTCTCTGTTTGGACTTCTCTTTTATATTTGGAGATTCAAACTTTGAATCTCCATACCCGTTACACACATCGGCTTCCTTTTCCAAAAGGAGTTCCACTTCATCCGTTCTTTACTGCGTCGTACAATACTTTTCGACCTACTTTGGGAAAGCTTTTGTCATTTGCTTGTACTTTTGTTAGAACGGTAGTATTAGCAGTCATTACTAGATATTTTCCTTGCTTAGCATTCTCAGAGAATGCTGGGAACGATTTGCAAAGCCTTTTGATTGCTAAGCTCGTCTAGCAATCTGCTCTACAATCTGCTGACTCCTTAAGCAGATGCGTATTTAGCGAATGCTGACTCCTTCAGAATTCTACTATCACTTGATATTGGCAAATGCTGACTCCTTCAGCATTCTGCTACCTTTGCTTCCGACTGCTGAGTACGGACTCCTAGCAGTCTCTTCCTTCAGCACATGATTGCTAACGCCTTAGCAATCAATCTTCTTAGCACTTGACCGCTAACATCTCTAGCAGTCATTCTCGTCTGCTGATGTCTCTAGAAGCTACCATCTGCTGAGAACTCTTCTAGCATTCTGAAGTCGCTTGAATTCTGATATTCTTCGTTCTATTTACTGAATCCTTTAGCAATCTTCTCAAGCACTTCCTAATCTATTACAACTCGATATTTTTCCTAAATAAGACATTTCATAAGAGTTGCTAGACTATGCTAGAATTCAGCAGTGATCGTAGAATTCAGCAGTGATCGACGAATATAGCTAAGGCTTTGATTCAACAAAACCTTTTACAATTTGATCCTAAGGGAGGAATTCGCGAATAATTCCCAACATCCCAATTTATAGAGGAGCCAAAACATCTAAACTTGGTATTGAGCTAAAATAACAAAAGTAACCAAAACAAACCAATTTTCCTTCTCGGCCTTTTATGTCGATCGACATACACCATGTCGATCGACACAAATGCAAGTCAAAATCCAGGTTTCTCCTTCATGTCGATCAGCCCCACTGTTATCCGTATCGATTGACATCAAGAATGTTGATCGACATGCCTGCAACATGTCGAGCCTTCTTTTGCTGCCTTCCTCGATCGACATCCGACATTGATGTCGATCGACATGTACCACATTAATCGACACAGAGATAATGATTCAGGTTTTTGGCACGTCTTCTAACATGGTTGACTTCTCGAGTATCAATCATAGCAGCAACTCTGATCTTCACGACTCTTTTCACCTTTTGACCTCCTTTTAGCCTCAAATACCTGCAAAACGTAGCATCAAGAGCATAACATCCTCTAAAATAGACTCATGCACACAATCAACTAAAAACCTAAACAAATAAGACCAAAACAATGGAGAAAAACATGGATAAGTGAGTACAAATATGAACTTATCAGCAATGGAGAGTAGAGGATGAAACTAGCCCGTCTGACCAGTCTTGAGGTACTGTTTCTCTTTTCCAGTCTGACATTCAAACTTTTCCACTCCTTTTCGAGTGAAACAAGTTTGGGGGGATGAGTACGTGGAAAAGGGAAACATTTTTATCGCTTTATTTTATTTATTTGCTTTTTATTTGATGCTTCGTAGGTAGGAGTCATGTCACAATTGTTGCATATTCTTATTAGTTAGTAGTTTAGTTTTTTTATTTAGTTTAGGAGCTTTGAACTTAGGACAGTCGAAACTACTTTATTATGTTGGTTTGCGAATTTGACTCGTCCTCCCTTGAATGAAAACAGTTGGTTTATGATTGATTATTTGCCGATACCGAATGAAAATTTGTGTGATAGAGTAGCCAATGATAGGAGTTATTTGCTTGATGAGTCGCTCTCTAAAGCGTGAATTGTGCATGATAGACTGTTTGAATTGGATGATTGTTGAAGAGTAATCAAAATTTAAACCTGTGTGAGAATTTAAGCCTTAATATTTGTTTGATGTAGGACAAGGCCTTTAGCAATAATCCTTCTGGAATTTGACGAGTTTCTCTCTCGAGGTTGCATGAGTGTAGTAATAGGGTGAAAGTGATTATAGACATGTTCTTTCATTACCCATTGCCCTTACACTAACCCTTGATTATCTCCACTCGTAGCCCATTTGAGCCTTGAATGAATTTTCTTTGATTTAGAATGGTTGATAAACGTGAGAAGTAGATGGTTGGACAATAAGGGTTGTCAGGATTTTGTTGTGAATTTGTGGGATTTAATGAAAATTAGTTTCCCAATGATGAAAATGAAGTAGGGTCCCAAAAGTGAAAAAATGAGAAAAAGAGTGAACATGAATGCATAAAATAAATACATTATGTAAGTTCACAAAATAAAGGTGGTGAAAAAAAAATGAGAAGGGGCCCTAGAAAAAAGAGAGAAAAATGATTGAGATGTTTGATGAGTTGATGTGGCTGTGGTATGATTGGTGTGTGTTATATTGAAAAAATCTTAAGTCACTTAGCCAAAAATATCCCACCTTTTAGGTATGCCACATTACAACCAAATTAAGACCTATTTTATTCCCTGAAAAACTACACTATTGAACAGTGGAGAGATGAGGAACTTGTCAAACCTATGGTAAGTGTGAGCTTTGGCCTTGAATTTAGAGAAACATTTACCCATAAACATTTGAGCGATGAGTGCAAACAGTGCCCTGTGAGATTCCGCTTCAATGATTTGATAATTTGAAATATGTTTGGATTGCGTAATTTATGTGAATGATTACTACTTGGATAGTAAAGCGACTAGTGTGGCATTGCACACTAGTATTCGCATTTGATTTGAATTCTTGTTTGTGAATTGATTGAGGATGATCAATAGTTTAAATTTGGGGGAGTTGATAAGTTCGTATTTTCCCTAACTTATCAATGAGTTCATTGATTATTTTAGTTGTTTCTCAAGCATTTTACTTGTTTTATCATGCATGAAAGGGGTTTTGCACATATTATTGTCATCGTGGTGTGTTTTGCTGGTTTGAGGTTGAATTTGGCTAACTATGGAAGATAAGGCTCGTGGGAGCTTCGATTTCGATCGATGCAGACCCGCATCGGTCAACATGAAGGAATCCGGATCAATTAAGGCAAGGATAATGCAATATCGATTCAAGAAGCTCCATGTCGATCGACACCAACCCGCGTCGATCGACATCAGTCGACATGACATCACGTCGGTCGACACCGAATCTATTAAGCAAAGATTTGATCGAGGCTTGGAGATAAACATATATCTTTTCTCCTAGGCCTAATTGGATACACTTGCCACCATTATAAATAGCCCTTAGTTTCGAAAATTAGGTGGGATGCATTATTTTAGAGACTCTTTTCCCAGTAGCAATTGTAATCTTTTGGAGTTATTTGTGAAGTTTTATGTGTAGAGATTCCTGCATATATTTGTACATTCAAGTTTTACTATGCATATCAATTTCAGGTTTTATTGTTTCTTGATATTATCTGTCATGATCATGTGTAACTAAACTCTCAATAGATTCTTGGGATTCGAAATATTATGTCTGCATGTGTGATTAATTGAATTGATTGCCTTTCCGATCCTAGTTTATGAATGCTAGGATTTAATTCACAATATTAATTTACTGGCCACATTTTAGAATTGATTAGTTGATATTTAAAGATTCAAAAGGTAATAAATTTCAATGAAAAAGAGCTATCATAATATAAACTGTTTTCTTCTCTGAAAGGAAAGAAGTAGATTATAGGAATAAATCTGTAGGATTAAGGAGTTAATTATATTTTTTCAAGACCGAAAGGATAGAGATAAATAATTAATCCACTTTATGAATTGTCTGAACTAGAAACTCATAATAATTTTCTGATGTTCCACTACGAGAAGGAATTTAATTGGTAATTAATCAATTCATCATTCCGTTGTAAGGCATAATAGGTAGAAAACCCTAGGATCTGTGTTTTCCGTATTTAAATCCAAAAGTCATTTTAAACTTTTGTTTCAATTTCAATTTCCAAGTTATTGTCTTTTCGAAAATCCAAGACCAACTTTTGAATGTCCCTGAACAATGTTCCAAGAAGCTACGTTTTAGTATATAGGGTTTTTTCGATATTTCACTCCTTTGGGTTCGATAATTTATTTTCCGCTATAGTATTAGCTTTAGCTAAATTGCTAATCAAAATAATTAGCGATCAAAAACCTGGGAACTCCCACAGTTCCGTAGCATTGTTATATTGCATGGCTTCTTCAATAAGCGATTTCGGTAGAGAACATATGATAAGCTCATGTGCTATTGGGTCCAGTTGGGCTCTCTTTTCTTCCCCAGTAACCTATTCCTTTTAGGGTTTCTCCACCATGTTTGGTCCTTCAACATTTTCTCCCATAAAAGCATTTACTTTCATGATCTTAATCGGACCTCTCTCCAGGATATCAACCATTTCTGGATGTACAGTTTTTAAGTGAATGGTTGGAACTTTTCTCCACATTGCATACTTTTTAGCATTGAAGGCAGAAAGCTTTGTAACATTCATCATTTTTGTGTGTATTTGAGCTTAACAAGAAAAGAGTGCAAGGAAATGGATCTGGTCCTAAGCGACTCAGAAACAACTAGTCTGTAAAGACCAACTGCTCTGATACCGCTTGTTGGTCCCCAAGATCAGAGTAATTGTAATGCAACGGAAAGTTAAAGGTTCTTGCACTTATCATGCCGAGGTTCTGACTTAGCAAGGACTTAGAGAATATGTTTTTAAGCTCAACAAGTTCTTAGATCAAATGCAGTTTATACTCCAGCACTTGAGGTACTAGATTTCGATTCAGCGATAAGCAATAAACAAAAAGAACAAGAAAACACAAGGATTATCGTAGTTCGAACAACTATCCTACGTCCACTCTACTGATTGGAATTCACTGTAACTTGATAAAAGGAATGGAACTTGATCTCTAATTGCAGGCAAAACCTCCATCTGGCCACGGCGCATCTTCAAGCAACCCCTCCTATATTAATCTTCTCAACAACTCTTGGAGTGAGGACGCATCTCGCAACCTCCTTGAATGCCGGACTTAGGAGTTTCAGAGTTCCTCCTAGAACTTATCCAACTTGCGACAAAAGCCCGTTGGATAGATGGTCTTTTCATTTTTATATGCCCGTTGCAGACGTCTGCTAGACTCACGGAATGTTGCTGTAGGAACTATCTGTTGAGTCTGCTATACGTTTGCTTAGATCTCAGCAACCTTGCTGAGACCTAGCATATTGACCTTTTACTTTACTTTAGAGTGTTCATTATCTGTCTGCTATATTCTTCTAGCAATCTTGAGACTTGCTAAGTGCGCTCAGCAATCTTCATGTATTTCTCGGTACTTGCTAACGTTCCATATCTTCATTGTTTTGCTAGCCTCTTCAACAATTCAAATCTCTCCAGAACATTGCTAACTATTCAATTCTTCAAGCGCTTTGCTAGTTCCTTCTGCAACCGTTAGCAATCAATTCTTAACTCTATTACAACTCAACCAAAAGTATCATATACTGGACTTTTGCAATTTCAGAACAATGCCGAGTTGCTAGAGACTAACCTAGCTTTGATGCACAAAAACAAATACACATAATATACGATAAAAGGGATACAATATTCCCAATAGAATTGTACTTCTATAAATCAATATCTTTGTTCTTCTTTATGCAACCGCGACCCCACTTCTCTCCGACTTATAATTCGTGATATTCGAAATATATTTATATTAAATTATTCTTTTCTCACTCATTGAATCATTATTAAAATTTTTTAGAATAATATATTAATTTTATGATTTGCAGTATTTGTTAAATAATATTTCAAATCAGCTGAACAAAACTTTTAAAATATGATTGGCCGTACTTCATTATTCATCCTTTTAAACCGGACTTACACTCTTAAAAAATAAGATTCTTGAAGCCTCCTTTTGTATTTAAAAACTAATGAACTTGGGCCTCATCAAAGCCCACTTAATTTTCTCGATCAATAGCAATTACAAAACGAGTCCGTTTTTTCTTGATAAATTAATCATGCTTTTCCTATTTTTATTAAAATTGCAAAATGTATTTTGGTTTTGGACTGGATAAAGTGCGCCCTTTATTTAAAATCTAATCTGATGTAGGAAAATTATCTAAAACACATATGAAAATTATTTCACTTACCCTTTTCTTCTTTGTATTTTGTGGACCCTAATAAATTGAACAAAATAAAGTAAGAAACAAAAAGGCCTTCATAATCTTGACTAAACTTTATTTCGGTCTCATATCTCACTAAAGTTGTCAAGACCACTAATTTGGAATTTGACAAAATTATTTTAGTTGAAGCCCAAAAAAAGTTGATGTTAATTAGCCAAACACTTGTACAAACACTGCATTCACCCCTCATTTTCTTTCCCAATTTCCAAAATTATACTCCCTCCGTACAATTAAATATGCCCTCCTCTTTTCGGTACGAGAATTAAGACCGTTAGTATAAGTGAAATTAATATTTTATTGTTGAGTGTGAAAAAGTTGTCATTTTTGGAAAGAGACAAATTTAGTTGGGACGCCCGATTTAGTAAGAGGACCTATTATACTTGGACGGAGGGAGTACTAATTATCTCCTTCTATATTATATTATATTTTTTAAAATGAAGTACATAATGTAAATAGGAAAGGGTATTTGCTAGGTATTATTGTTTAGTTTTGATGATATATAGAAAATCATCAATCAACTATGTCAGTTGTATAGCACTGACTAATTAGACTTCATTGCTCTAAGAATTTAATATCTTGCATAAATTCTTGAGTAGTGATAGCCTAAGGTGAAGACTCGAAGACCGAGTTGGAATGACATCCATAATAGATCACTCAGCTGACAATTATGAGGAAAGAGCCATAATTGTCGATTATAAGAATTAACGGATCACCTATGAGAAGAGTGGATGTAGGGATTTTTTACTCCAAAATCACTATAAATTTTGTCTCATTAATTACTTTAAAAGTTATTTAGTTTTCCATACATAACTGATTTGAAACTCAACAACAAACAATTGCTTATGTATAAGTGAACTGAAACTACGCTCAACTTAATAAGTTTTACAACTACTAGCTGACTTCTCCTGAGTCAGTTGAGAACTGAACCCGGGCACACCAGATTCATTAATTATATATATGTCACTCCAAACTCGCATTAACTCTTATCGGGGATCAACAGTGATCTTTCTTATCCTCAAACCCATGATCAATTGGTCAACTAATAGGTCCAAATCTATCTTATTTTTTTTAGAAATTTGTATATTGAAACAATATTTTATCTAAATCTCATGAACTTTTGTTTAAAGAAAAAGAATTTTTTCGTGCTCAAGGGCTTCATCCCCCGAGGCATTTGACTCACTTCTGAGTTTTTGAAGATAAAAAATAGGAGTTGAGTTTTCCGCTCTAAGTTTTTAAAGAGGCAGAGCTTTTGATAACTCTTCAATCAGCTTCCTAACTTGGTCTCTTAACTAAATGTTTTCCAGATATTGAAAGTTTTCAAAGCATAAAGGTAAACAACCTATTTTGAAAGGATTTCCAGTGATAAATCCTCTGAGTCTGAGTGACAGAACTCGCAACCATTTGTTCCATGTTCTATGTTATGCAATGGGGTGGAGGGATCATTTACCTCATATTTTATTGAAGTATGTACTAGCTGGTGTTTAATTTCTTCTCCGATTGCGACAAATACTAGAAGTGCTCCTCTAAATTCTCTTTATTTGAGTCCGATGCTAAGTTGTTATCTTCATAAGCTATATTGGGTATCTCAATTTGTGATATAATTGCTTCTACATAGGCCTTGTAGCCTCCCTTTTAAAAACCCTTATTTAGCTTTTCTATTTCTTATTTTCCAATCAATGAACATTCGAACTTCAGATGATTTGGAGAGTTACATTTGAAAATGCTCGTTGTTGTATTTTGGGAAACTAGGTTTGAGTCCTCTTTCCAGTCGGTTCTACATCCGCCTTAGTCTTGCTTTTTGCTTTTTTCTAGCAATTGAGTGTGCTTTCTTAGTTGTTCTTCAAATTTCTCAATAAAACTGTTTGTCATGTCTGGAGGAGGTGGTTGGTATATTAGATGTTTGTTGTGTAATGAAAACTAGTCTCTCAGTAAATGGAGCTGGTCTTGGTCATCTTGGTTGAAAAATGTTTGGGGAGGGATAGGACTGCATCATCCAGTTATCTTATAGGTGACTAGGTTGCCTTCTTGGATTCATACTTATTTATTAGAGAATTATCAAACTCATGTTCTTGTGATGAAGCAAATACTTCTTTAACTAGTATAGATGCGACGTCTCATTTCTTTAAAGCAGTGACTTTGATAAACCAGTTATCTTTTAAAATTTGTGCCAAAATCTTTGGGTTCATTTTTGCAACTGGGTGCTTTATTCCAAGATCTAACATTTCACTAATTATGGAGTTGAATGTGGACTCTATTTCCTTGGTTGGTTCCCCTGGAATCATAGTAAAAGATTCATATCTCTTTGCAAATATTTGTAATTTATCATTGGTTATTGGTCAGATTCTTTACATAATTCTTCAAGGAAATCCCAAATTTCCTTGAATGTTTAATCATGGGAAACAACATGTAGGGATCATTGTTGTGAACTAAATCACAGATCCATTAACCGAATCGCTCATTGATGTCAGAATAATTACCATTTGATAAATAAATCCTATGCATGCTCCTATTTAATTTTATTTCAATGGGAATCAAATTTACCTTAATTTCGTAGTGTTAATTTGAGCTGAGTTAAAATTGAATCCAATTCCACCATGAGTTCCAATTAAATATACGAAAAAAGCATTAAATATTTTGCAATTTAATTCAATATTTAATTGAAAGAGATGAAGGATTAGAAATCCTATTGATCTTCCAGATCAGATCTTCAGATTTATATCCCTTAGCTTTTCAAATCCATCTACTAGTGAGGATTCTACTGGATTGCACTGCACAGGACAGAGTCAAATTTCTTCTCCTACTAATGCAGTTGGCGCCGACACCTTATCTCTCTCTAGATTTAAGTTTTCGTGACTTATAAAACCAGAGGACAGAATAAGCTATTTATAATCAGGGTTCGAAACCCTAATGGGCTCCCTTAAAGAGTTATGTTGGGCACTTGGGACCTAATGCAAATAATAAAGTGGGCCTAGGAATTAATTAGTTCTCATGTCCACATCACTATACATAATTAATTAATCAATATTAATTTATTCTATTAAAGAATTAATATGAACATACCCTTTTACACGTTACGAGGAACAAGTCGCATCGACTAGTTGAATCCCATATTCGTTAATTAATTAGCGATTTTGACAAGCTTCTATAATTAATTAACATCTTATTCTCCTGAGTTGTACAACCCCAATACTATCATATGTGCTTGAACTTAATTAGCCTGTAGGTCATTAGCACGACGAACGTCTTTGAGTTCCTCAGGGAATGTCCCCATCCTAACACCGGTTACCAGAACGTTCTACACATGTTGCTGTCAACCAAGATGCGGATATACAAACACGTTAATGAGACTCTCCACCATAGCAAGTCGTAGTGACAAACGACCTGCGCATACTTTTGAACCTTTATAGGATTCAGACTAAGCCAAGTAACGAGTTCTTAGCTTACGTTAGACTGAAGAACACATCTCACTATATTTCTATCAATACACAACGACACGTACCAACATATCAAGTGATCAAGACAAACCACTTATCACAAACAATGCTCCAGCCTACACCGATAGGCTAATCCACAAGCTGTCTCGGTTGTGATATTATTGTTTCATATCTCACTAGTTCAAAATATGCATACAGTCTTCAACGATCTCTTATATGGCGTATGATTTCCCTATTGCCGAGATAAGAGAATATTATTGTTCTTGCAAGTATGCTTGCTCACAAATATGAGATAAGTTAAATGTATACACACTGTAATAAATACTTGTTGAATTGAAAGCCCTATTAGTCTCCCACTTATACTCAAAGTATAAATCCTAAAGGGATTTCGTTGTCGTGAATTAAATCACTTAATCCATATAAGCCCAAATTGAAAATTGGAATTCAAAAATAAATTGGTATGCCTATGAATAATCCTAGAATGCTCCTATTGAAATGCATAAGAATGTTTATGCAGAATACCTGGATTGTATAAACGGAAGAACTTGATTCACAGAGATTTGATCTTCGATCCTCTTTCTTGTGCAACAAGATTTAATCCTACAAGATGAAGGAATTAAATCAATGAAATTAATTAGATTAATTTAGAAAATAAGGAGAGGGAAGAAGAAAAAGATCCTCCATCTCTGATTTTTTGATATATATCCCGGCTCCGATCTGAAAATCTGGTGAAGATTCCCTCTAGATTCCCTGCCTATCAGTAAGCAGAATTTCATTCTCGTTCTCAGATCTCCAGTCGCCTATCGCTTCTCCCAGTTGCTAGTTTGCTTCTTAGCAACTTATGATCTTGTGGTGTGTTGTGATCTGAGAACCTGAGGGGTATTTAAAGGAAAATTCTGATCTCAGATGGGCTTGAGCTTTCATGGGCAAGACCATGGACCAGAATGCTAATAGTAAATAAAACTTATCAATTAATTAATTCACATGTTCAACCAAGAATATAATTAATTAATTCATATTGATTCATGCACCCAGAGAATCAATATTGTCCTACCTATTTGCTACAACGTTATGAGGAACAGGTTGCAGAGACTCGGTATATCCCCACATTTAAGGTTACACACATTCATTAATTAATTTAAGCTCTGACAAACCATTAAATTAATTAAAATCTTAAATTCCTGAGTCAATACACTCAACCTTTTTCATTTATGCTTGAACTTAATCAGCCTACAAGACTTTATCATAATGAACCTTTTGAGTTTTGATAAGCTCGTAATTTGACTCACTTATCTAGTTTATTTTCTAGTGTTTTACTTAGTATTTTCAAGTTTACTTATATATTTTGAGCATGAGTATATTTTAGACGGTATTATGCATGTCATGGTGTGTTTTTACAAATTTTAGCCCAAATTCATTGGAAACCCGTACCGAAAGCAGTTGATGTTAAACTAAACAGTCAGGACTTCTTCCACACATGAAATTTGAGCTTATGAATCATGGAAATAGAAGGAACTTTGAATTATCTTTCCAATGCAACTGGAATCAGGTCAATCAGAGTTCAGGAGCAAAAATTATGTCTAAAACCGTGAGATTGCGCAAAAAGATCGAATGGTGTGAAAAATGGTCTCTGTTTCGACCGACGTGAAGGCCACGTCAGCCGACATGAAAGATTTGCGTCGATCGATGCAAGGTCCATATCGACCGATGATAAGTTGATATTTTTACCAACTTATCTATTGTTTCTTTGTCTATTTTGGTGATGTTTGAATCGTTTTTAGTGTCTTTTTGAGCATACATTGGCTTTTGTGCTTTTTATGGTGTGTTTGATGAATCATGTAGGTTTTTGGATGAAAATCGGAGGATTTTGGAAACTTGTTTGCCATAGCTTCAGAGAAGATCGACGAAAGAACTCGAAGAGATCGACGCAGGAGTGCTAAAGCAGGACCACCGTCGATCGATGCCAACCGGCCGTCGATCGATGCTGCTTTGTCCTTCCCATCAATCGACGAAGGATTGGCCGTCGATCAACGGAGTGTCGCGGGGCAGATCATATCTTTTCTGTTTTCTGAAGATAAACACATATCTAACTCCTAGATATGGTAGAATTCATCCACAACATCTATAAAACGGCTGAAGAATTCGAAAATCAAGGAGGAGAGGAAGAGAGAAGAGAATTAAATTGAGAGAAACATCACAAGGAAGAAGAAGAAGAAGATCATTGCGTTAGAGATTGAATCTCTTGGGATGATTCAGCTTTCCTTTTCATCTTTTCTTTTCTTGTTCATTGTCTATGATGATTAAGATTAGAATTATGTGTAACAAATTGTCTTCTCAGATTCTAGGTTTTCTAACTATCAATGTATGCATGTTTTGATTAATTGAAGTTATTTTTCCTTTCCCTCACAGTTTGTGAAATCTGGTTTTATTCTTAATCTTGAGTATGTTGGCCACAAACTTAGGATTACTAGTTGGAAATTAGAGACGTAACTGTAATAGTTTTCAATCAAAAGAGATTTTCACAATATAATTTGGTTTCTTGTCGTAACTGAAGGAAATAGATTATAGGAATAATTCTGTAGAACTTTAGGAGTTAGTTAATTAAGCTTGAGACCGACTGGAGATAGATAATTAATTAATCTACTTTATGAATTGTCCAACAAAGAAGTTCATAATAGCTTTCTGATGTTCCACTGTGTAGAGGAATTAAAATTGGAAAATAATCAATTTGTTTATGCATGTCATACTTGATAGGGAGAAAAGCCTAGAATCTATACTTCTTATCCATTAGGTTTTTCAAAGTTAATTTATTTTCAGAATTGTTTTCTTGAGATAATTAAATTTCAAAACCCTTTATTTTCAATTTTACCTATCCAGTACTTTAAGAACTCTTAAGTTAATACTTAGGATTTTTCGTTGTTCCTTTCCTCGTGGGATCGATAATTTAATTTGCCGCTATATTATTAGCTTTGCTAAGTCGCGGGTTAAAAATATACGCGATCAAATTTTTGCGTCGTTGCTGGGGAAAAGACAGAATTGTCCTACTATTAACTTTTTGATTAGAGTACTGATTTTGGCTGTTACATCTTGTAAATAATCGTTTTTTTTATTCAGTACAAAGGGCCATCGATCGACGCCCACATCAGCGTCGATCGACGCCTTCATTGTTTTATAGTTTTCAATTATATTTTGTTCGTTTTGGTTAATTCGCAGTGCCATCTCACAAACTACTTTACTGTACAGGTAGTGCATGAGTACAAGAGCCCGAGCGAAGGATCCACTTTATTACTATCCCGACATCGATGCCACATGCAGAAAAATCCGAAAGAATAAGCGCGCCCAAGAAGGCTCAAGTAATCAGGCAATGGCAGACGAAGTACCGCAACCTAATGACATACCACAACAACCGATTGTACAGCCACCACCACCACCAGGACTAACCTCGGAAGAGCAGACTGCTCTGGTCCAAGAAATCCAAGCCATGAGGGAACAGATGCAACAATTGATCCTAGACCGAGACAGGGGGAGAAACAACAGAAACCCTCAGTTCGGTCATGGGAATCCACTATTTGAGGATCAACCTGAGGATGAAGATGACGAGGACCAGGATCCTCCTGATGAATCAGATGATGATGATGAAGACGAAGAAGCCATGAAGAAGAGGTATCGACCTCAGTTCAAAGAAACCGACTTCAGAATCGGAATTAATGCAAATAATTTCGAGTTGAAGACTGGACTTGTGCAGATGGTTCAACAGAATCAGTTCGGCGGAAGGGCTACTGAGGATCCATATGCCCACCTAGACAAATTTCTGATGCTCTGCAATACCGTCAAGATTGGAGGGGTCAGTAAAAGTGCCATCCGAATGCATCTGTTCGCATTCTCACTGCGGGATAAGGCACAGTCTTGGTTTACTGCACTGGACAAGGGGAAGATCAGAACGTGGACCGAACTACGGATTGAGTTCCTCGAGAACTTCTTCCCTCCAAACGTCATCAGATAAAGAAGGAAGGAAATCATTCGATTTTCACAAAGACCGGATGAGAGTTTCTATGAAGCGTGGGAACGTTACAAAGAACTACTCAGAGCCTGTCCCGGACATGGTCTACCCCCAGGTGAACAAGCCGAGGCATTCTATGAAGGCTTGAATGAAAGGACTGTTGAGTTGGTAGACTTCACACTGGGGGATACCATCATGACCAAGAGCGGAAAGAAGGCCATGAAGTTCTTCCAAAAGATGGCCAAAAACAATCAATGCTGGTCCTCAAGCAGACATAGACCCGTCAAAGTCGTCAAAAAAGTAGTGGAAAAGAAAGCTGCAGAAGAGCCTGACTTGGTTGCTGAACTCATGAAGCTTCGAGAGGAGTTCGCTTCCTTGAAGCAAGAAAAGACAGTAGCTGTAGTGGAGCCTGTACAGCCTCCCCCTGAAGGAGAACAAGCTGATGTGAATTTTGTTTAGAGGGGTGGTTACCAGAACATTAACTACCGTGGAGGTTACCAGCAGAAAAACCAGCAATACAACTACAATCACGCTAGGAACCACCCTGGGTTCTCCTACGTGAATCCTCAAGCTGCAGAACAACCACCTCCTGGATTTTTCGTACAAGACGGGGTAGTGGTCGACAAGAAGAAGCCAAATCTCGAGGAGATTTTGGCCAAATTCATGGAAGGATCCACTAGCAAGGTGAGTGAACTGGAGCATGAGATCTCTGGTGTGAATACCAAAGTAGAACAGGTGAAGAAGCACATCCAGATAATAGAGACTCAAGTCAGCCAGATCGCTGATGCTCTCGGAGCGCAACATAAACCGGGGCAACTTCCAAGCAACACACAGGTTAACCCCAAGAATCAGAATCAGAGAAATCAAGTGAATGCTATTACTCTGAGAGGGGGGAAATCCTATGTAGGGCCACAGAAAGCAAGGGCTGAATTGAAAGAAATCGAAGACGTCGAACAGGTCGACGAGACTGCTGACGACGAGCACCGTCGATCAATGGTGAGCAATCGTCGATCAACACCAACAAAGAAGGGCCGTCGATTGACGAGCACACCCAGCATCGATCGACGCCTGCTCCAGCTCCGCCTCCGAAAAAGCCGCACTTGCCGTATCCGCAGCGGTTCGCCAAAACCAATTTAATCGAAAGGTATGCACGCTTCCTGGAAAACATGAAGAAAGTGCATATCAATTTTCCTCTGGTTGAAACACTCCAAGAGATACCGAGATACATCAAGTTTCTCAAAGACATGGTCTCTCAGAAGCGACCCTTCATAGAACACGAGATGGTAAATCTATTTGAAGAATGCAGCGCCATCATACAGAAAAAGATGCCTATCAAACGAGAGGATCCAGGTTCATTCACGATTTCTTGTGTCATCGGTGGAGAAACCTTTGGAAATGTTCTCTGTGACTCTGGCGCCTCAATCAACTTGATGCCACTGTCAATTTTCAAGAGATTGGAAATCGGGAATATCAAGCCGACAACCATAACCTTACAGATGGCCGACCGATCGGTGTCCTATCCAAGAGGTATAGTGGAAGATGTGCTTGTAAAAGTGAAAGATTTCATAATTCCCGCCAACTTCGTGGTGCTTGACATGGAAGAAGATCGGAACATCCCTTTGATCCTGGGAAGACCGTTCCTAAAAACCGGTGGGGCTCTGATTGATATTCGAGACGGTAAAATGACATTCAGAGTCAACAATGAGTCAATTATTTTCTCTATATATAAGGCGATGCAGAAACACAACGATGGTAGCTACCAGGAGGAATGCCATATGATCGACTGCTTCAGCCCGGTATTCTCCTCTCCATTCGTCTCTCTCAAAGGTGAGCCGGATTTTCTAGAGAACTGCCTACAAAACTCTCTCGTCTCGTCGTCAAATCTGGAGGAAGCAGAAGGAGAGATCGTGGATCTAGTGATGGAACTGGATTTGTTTGAGGAAGTAACTCGAGAGAAGGAGACCAAAAGAGAACCACTGCCAGGCCGATTTTGCCCGAAACATCGAGACAACAAGTCACCATCGATCGACAGTGGGTCAGCATCGATCGACGCCCGAGCAGCAGTAACCCAGAAGTTTTCTTCGACAGAAACAGCGAGACGTGGAAAAAGGATTTCAGCTATAGAGTCATCGTCGATTGACGGAAAACCAGCGTTGATCGACGCTCCCTTCTGCAAGCTGAAGTCTAACTCCGATCCGCCAAATCTGGAACTCAAACCTCTCCCGACACATCTCAGGTACGCATTTCTGGGACCAAATGATACTTACCCTGTTATTATTTCTGCCTACTTGACACAGGGGGAGTTGGAGAAGTTACTACGAGTCCTACGGCAGTACAAAAGCGCCATTGAATGGACATTGGGAGACATAAAAGGGATCAGCCCTCGCTTTGCATGCACAAGATCATTCTTGAGGAGAATGCTGCACCAAAAAGAAAAGCACAGCGGCGGTTGAACCCTATCATGCAAGAAGCTGTGAAGAAGGAGGTTCTCAAGCTTCTTGACCATGGGATGATCTACCCAATCTCCGACAGCAAATGGATGAGCCCTACACAAGTTGTAGCAAAGAAAGGAGGGATACAGATAGTAAAGAATGACGATGGAGAAGAAGTGGCGACAAGACCCGTCACGGGTTGGCGATTCTGCATAGATTATCGGGCATTGAATACCGCTATGTGCAAGGATCACTTTCCTCTTCCCTATATTGATCAGATGCTTGATCGTTTATCTGGTTACCCTTTCTATTGTTTTCTTGATGGTTATTCAGGGTACAACCAGATAGCTGTGGCGCCGGAAGATCAGCACAAGACCGCATTCACATGCGCTTATGGAGTTTTCGCCTACCGACGGATGCCATTAGGACTGTGCAATGCACCGGCTACTTTCCACAGATGCATGATGGCAATCTGCCACGATCTGATCGAAGATGTCATGGAGGTATTTATGGACGATTTTTCTGTGTTTGGTAGTTCATTTGATGTTTGCTTGCAGAATCTAGCTACCGTACTGGAAAGAGACACCGAGACAAACCTCTGCCTCAACTGGGAGAAGTGCCACTTCATGGTGCAAGAAGGGATTGTGCTAGGACACCAAGTATCAACCGAAGGACTAGAGGTTGATCGAGCGAAAGTAGATGCGATACAAAAGATGCCGCCACCAACGAATGTCAAAGCGGTGAGAAGTTTCCTTGGACATGCAGGGTTCTACAAAAGGTTCATCAAGGACTTTTCAAAGATCTCGCGGCCGTTGTGTAATCTACTAGAGAAGGATGTCTCTTTCGTCTTCGACGAGGACTGCATGCAAGCCTTCGAGAAGTTGAAAGCAGCCCTCGTGACTGCTCCAGTGCTTACTTCTCCAGATTGGAGCGAGCCTTTCATCCTGATGTGCGACGCCAATGATTATGTCGTTGGAGCAGCCTTGGGGTAATTGAAAGGAAAACTCTTCCGTGCGATTCACTACGCCAGCAAGAGCATGAACCCGGCCCAGTGTAACTACACCACCACTGAGAAAGAAATGCTAGCAGTGGTATATGCCTTCGACAAGTTCCGGTCCTATCTGATAGGATTCAAAACTGTTGTCTACACCGACCATGTAGCTATTCAGTACCTGTTCGCCAAGCAAGATGAAAAGCCGAGGCTGATAAGATGGATCCTACTGCTCCAAGAGTTTGACCTGGAGATCAAGGATAGAAAGGGAAGTGAGAATGTGATTGCCGACCATCTTTCAAGACTCGAGCCACCAGCTGAAGGAGATGATCAGGAACTGAGGATCCGAGAGACCTTCCCGGACGAGCAAATCTGCGCCCTAACGGATCTGAGAGAGACGTACGAGTCAAAGACACCATGGTATGCGGACTTTGCCAATTACTTGGTGGGCAGCGTACTTCCACCAGACTCCTCTCCTTATGCGAAGAAAAAGTTCCTCCAAAATGTAAAATTCTATTATTGGGAGGACCGTTATCTTTGGAGGAGATGCACAGATGGGATTATCCGGCATTGCATGCCTCAGTCAGAGTGGCATCAGATCTTCGCTGCCTGTCATTCAGCTCCTAGCGGTAGCCACCATTCGGCCAATCGGATGGCATTCAAGATCCTCGCGAGCGGATTCTACTGGCCTTCCATCTACGAGTTCTGTCGAGGATGGATTACAAGCTATGATCGCTGCCAGAGAACCGGCAACATCTCGCGTAGGGATGAGATGCCCCAAACGCCTGTGGTCGAAGTCGAGATATTTGATGTGTGGGGGATCGACTTCATGGGACCATTCCCGCCATCTCATGGTTTCTCCTACATCCTGCTCGCGGTGGACTATGTATCAAGATGGGTTGAAGCAGTTCCAACAGCTGCCAACGATTCAAAAGTAGTCATTAAATTTTTTTCAGAAACTCATGACACGATTCGGCACGCCAAGGGCCCTGGTAAGTGATGGGGGGTCTCATTTTTGTAACAAATGGCTTGCCTCTCTTCTTTGTAGGTACGGAGTCAAGCACCGCGTTACTACCCCCTACCATCCTCAAGGGAACGGGCTGACTGAACTCTCCAACAGAGAGATCAAGCAGATATTGGAGAAGACGGTGAAGCAGCGGAAGGATTGGGCTGTGAAACTCGATGATGCTCTTTGGGCATACCGCACTGCTTACAAGACTCCCATAGGGACCTCTCCTTATCAGCTTGTCTTCGGAAAAGCTTGCCATCTCCCCGTGGAGATGGAGCACAAGGCTTGGAGAGCTGTGAAAGAGTTGAATCTAGACTAGAAGACGGCTGCATCATAACGTGCCTTGGCGCTGAATGAACTGGAAGGTTTTCAAGACGAGGCCTATGAGAACAACATCATCTACAAGAGACGAGCGAAAAGGTTCCACGACAGAGGAATCCGCCCACGCGTCTTTGGTCCGGGTGACAAAGTTCTCTTATTCAAATCTCGACTTCGCTTCATGCCCGGGAAGCTGTAGTCAAAGTGGGCAGGGCCATATACTGTCGCCCGCCAATTTCACAATGATGTAGTCGAACTAGCTGGCCAAGATGGATGGAACTTCACGATAAACGGACAGAATTTAAAGCCGTACTACACCCCACTCGACATCTGCGTGGTGGAGAAGTACTATCTCAACCGTCCGTAGGGAAATAGGTATCGTCGAGCTAGCGACGTTAAACCAAGCACTTGTTGGGAGGTAACCCAACAATTTTTGTTTTTTTTTTTCAGTTTTCAATTTTTCAATTTTCAGAGTCAGGGTCCCGTCGATCGACGGAAGTTTTCTGGACCCATCGATCGACGATGCAGGCATCGTCGATCGACGCCACATGCACCATTGATCGACGGAAAATTGCTACGAAAAAAAAATGATTTTAGCGTCGATCGACGCTCGCAATTCAGAGGCGTGGGGCAGAGAGTTATAAAACGAGATTTTCATCCCATTTTCAAACACAAACACACACGCACTCACCCTCTCAACCCAAAACATCCACGGTTTGATTTTTCTCTCCAAAACTCGCAAAATCCACGCAAGGTACGTATCCTAGACTACTCCTCTACGATTATTTAATGATTTTTGCATGATTTGAGCATAATTTTTGTAAATTTTGGCCTTGGAACCCTTATTTCAATTTCTTGCTCATATGTCGATTTCATTGCAAATTTCGATCATTGGTCGATATGTATGCTAGTCTTTGTCGATATATGTGCTTTATGTGAATTTGTATCGGTTGGAATTGCCCGATTTTGATGGTAGCAAGTTTGGGGGGAATCCTTGATTTGGGGGAAATTTTTGAATTTTCATTTTTAAGGATAATCGTTGAATTGGGGATGTATATTGGTTATTTGGGATGTGAATTGCATATATTTGAAGTCAATTTTGCATGGGTAGAAGCACGTTAGGCTTAATTGCAAATTTTGTTCGATAATTTTGTGCTTGGGAATTGTTTGATGATTGTTGGATATTTGCTAACAATTCCTTATCTACCATTGCAGCAAAAATGACTGATTCACCGACTTTCACCACCCAAGAGGCCGTGAGCGCTATCATAGGTTCGGGGGTAGGAAGTACACCATCAAGCAGACGTTATACCCCTGCCCAAGGACGATGAAGAAACTCGGCATCCAGGAGGATGTTCTGACCATGGTGGAAAGGGTTGGATGGAGGACCTGGATAACACGGCGATGGCCGACTTACCCATCGCTCGTGCTGGAGTTTTTAGCTACCCTTGAGGTGTTCGAGGTCCAGGCGGAGTCTGAGCCCACCTCCATCAGATTCCAGCTGAACAATGAGAGCCACATTCTTCCGAGGGATGTCCTCGACAAGATATGGGAGTCCCAATTGACGGCACTGGCACCCCTAGGCGGGCTTCAACAATGTTGAATTTTGGAGGCTGATTACAGCCGATGCCCCAACTGATCCAATCCTCTTCGACGTCGGCAACCTGAAGGCATCTTCAATCGACAACCCCGTGTTTCGCTACCTTCAGCGATGCATGGGGGTGTCCATCTCAAGACGGCACGAGAGTTCCAAGGTGAGAGTGGGGGAGCTTTACGCCTTGTACTGCTTCCACACTGGAGACCACTTCAGCTTTGCCGCCCTCATAATGCACCATTGGAGGCACCAGCTCAAGGCCACCAAGGGCAACATTTGGAGTGGGGGATTGATCACCCCGATTGTCGAGCATCTGGGGATCGACTTGTTCGACCTCGAGGTACTTCAGGACGAGAAGGGATTGGGCACCGAGCTCTTAGTTCGGATGTAGGTTCTTCTACCCTGCAAGGCCGGATGGCTCTTGAACATGTTGAACGGGGACAAGTTCCCGTTTCCGTAGCCGAACCTCACCCGAGTTACCGATTATCACTTCTGTGATAATTGGTTGATGAGTTCCCCCTCCCACTTGGCAGTCATGGTTGGAGCCAGAGGAGGAGCAGGCACGTCCAGAGTCATTCACCGATTGGAGGCACAGGCCGAATCGGGACAGTCTGATATCCCATCACAGCAGGGGATGGGGGATGATGCGCACGTGCAGCAGCACGTAGGAGTTGAGGATGCAGCGCCCGGATGGACAAGTGGGGCGTCGACCAGTCACTACCCCGGAGAGTCTTCCTCTTCCGGAGTTGACTTGGCGACCCTCTACCTCTACATGCAACAGCAGGCAGCCTTGCAGGCGACGGAGCGACACCTTCAGGGCCAGTTTTGCCAGCACGTGACCACGAGGCTTGACACACTCGAGGATCAGATGCAGAGACTGCTCCGGAACACCGAGCTGGACTCTACCTACGTTCGCCGCCAGCGAAAGCGTCGGACCCGCAGGCGGTTACTTGCCGATGATGATGCCCCAGATACTGAGATGGATGACGCCCCAGAGGATGAGTGAGGTACCGTTTCTCTTTTCCTATCTAACGTGCAAACTTGTCCACTCCTCGGAGTGAAACAAGTTTGGGGGGATGATGATCGGAAAAGGGAAACGCTTTTGTTTGTTTGTTTGTATTCCATTCACTACTTTCTTTATATTTTTGTTTCTTTTTGTGTTTTGTTTTCAAACCATCACCATCCTTGTTCTTTTGCTTCAGTGTGAATAATTTATCTCTGCAAGGATTTTTCTTCAGAACTAGTACTACATTGAATTTTGATTTGTGGTATTTATTATGATAGGAAAGTCTAGACAATTATTTAGGAACTTTTGAACATAGGGCAGTCGAAACTTTTGATTGTGTTGGTATTGAAAATATGATTTATCTTCTACTTGAAATTGTGATTGTTGATTGGGACTTGAGATATTTGTGAAATAAGCATGATAATCTATGTGATAGAGTAGCCGATGATAGGAGTCTTTTTATTTGATAAGTTGAGCTTGGAAGTATAAATTATTGCATGAAAACTGATTAATGTTGGATGAATTTTGAGGAGAACAAAATTCAGCCCTGAGAAAATTTGTGCCTATCTTTCTTTTGTTGAGTGTCAGGATTAATGATTTATTTCCTAGAATTTGACTTATTTCTCTCTTAAGATTGCATTAAGTGTGGTAATAGGGTGAATATGATTTTAGGCAAGTTCTTTCATAGACATCTCCCATACACTAACCTGGAATTTCCACTTGTAACCCCTTTGAGCCTAGAATGAAAATTTCTTTGATTAGAAAGGTTGAGGAATTGAAAATAGTGAAATATTTGGAAGGTGTTTGATGAGGAATATGAGTTTGAGTCCTAGAGGAAAGAATATGGGTTTCCATGGGTAGAAAAAGAAAAAGAAGTGAACATTGAGTGAAAAAGAAAGAAAGAAAAGAATTCATGAGTTTGATGATCGTAGTTCACTATCAAAAAAAAAAAAAAAAAAGAAACCCTAGAAAATTTTTTAAGGACAAG
>JAPKLW010003600.1:0-38748 GCA_026898455.1 Plectranthus barbatus
TATTTAATTTCTAATAAGGCCCAAATCAAGTTTATATTTCAACAGGCAGGATAAACTAATATTATTGGGTTATATACTCTTATTTAATTTTGCATTCAGCTGTTCAAGATTGTATTGTTGGATGATTAATTTTATGTACCTGTTTGATGCAGATGGTGTGGATGCTGATATATAGAGCGTTCACTTATGATGCTGCAAATTTAAATGTCATCTCTCATGAATGATCGTTGTATACATTGTTGCTGCTGCTACCACTACTACTTATTTATGCAGAACCCAATAAATATATATCACTCTTGGCTATTGTTATGTTTTCCTATAATATATGCATTATATTTACAAAATATAGTGTATGCATTTGATCATTTGGAGAACTTTGACTTATTTAACTTTATTTATTTGGTGATTTTTACAACACTTTATTTCTTTTGACGGAGAAAATAAAGTTTAGTATGTTCGTGTCACAATCACATTCATACCTATTCCATTCCACTCATTATTATAATCTTATAAAATTAGCTTATTAGGAGAAATATTTCATTATTATTGGGTGATTTATGTCACTTATATATATTAGTATGAGATATTTTACAGTTTATGTGCGGAACTATTACATGACATTGTAGATGGAAAAATTGATATTGGAGACACCCTATTATTTGAGTTGTTTTGATAATATGTTAAGTTATCCACTATTAGAAAAATAGATAGGATAGAGAATGACGTATTATGATTTATTATATGATGTTTCATACTACTTCAACTAAAAATATTTAAAATTTTAAAAAATTTCAAAAATCTTTTTTTCTCGCGTTGCTTCATATATATTCTGCACCAACTCAACTCTATATATCCTATATTATGACATTGTGTTTCATTTTTCTAATCACATAAGTAGATGAATAAAACGTATAAATTTAATACTCCCTCCGTCCCGGCTGAATTGTCCCGGTGACTTTGGGCACAATAACCAAGGAGTGTGAGTGTAAAGTAAGTTAGTGAAATTAATATTTTATTGTTGAGTGTGAAAAAATTGCCTTTTTAAGTAATTGGACAATTGAGGTGGGACGGACGAAAAAGGAAAGTGAGACAATTGAGGTGGGACGGAGGGAGTAATTAAATAAAGAAAAACTTGCATTTTTCAATATTTTTTTTAATTGAAGAAAAAAAATTTGCACATATAATTATGTTTTTGCAATAAAAGATGCATAATGATTTTAGGACTCGATTACAGATTTACATGAAAATAATAAATAACAGTGTTTATTTCAAAATAAATTGCTATGAGTTTAATTGGACTAACACTAAACATATGATATGTAAATGCATGAATACAATTATTCATGATTTATTTGGGTTTTGACTTGATAAAAATTCATCCGAACTCTTTTATCAAATGAACAAAACTCGAGTTTTATAGAATTCGAGTGGTAAGTTCATGAATAAACTTGTTTAGCTAAAAATGCATCATTTCCCTCGATTCACTTTACTACAAAATAGGAAGAAACTTGCGACAGACAAAGCGGTCGCTAACTTGATAAAAATCCATTGCAAATCACATCTTGCGACGGATTCGCGACAGCTTTTGACCGTTGCAAAAAGTTGGTCGCTAATATTTTGCGACCGCGTAATCTGTTCGTCGTAAACAATTTGCGACTAAAATCCGTCGCAAGATTTTGTGACTGCCCATCGTCACAAAATTAGTCGCAAGATTTGGAGACGGCTTTTTTGTCGCAAATTTTGTTCGGTCTTTGTGACGGGAAACCAGTCGCGAATCGTGGTTAGTTTTTGTGATGGCCTTTCGTCACGAGTACGTCGCAAATCTTGATTTTTTTTAATTTTTTTCTTTTTCCCCTGTTTTTTAACACCAAATCAATAACAATATTAATTCTATAATAAAAATTAAATCATAATCTATAAAAAAAAGGCGATTTCATTTCAACTCAAACAAGTCAAATCACAATCCATAATATTTTAAATAATCCATCATCCTGAACTTTCCAAATTCTCAATAACATCCAAAATCAAGTATCATAATACATTGAATGAGAAATCAGAACCTACAAAAGCATCAATAAATCTTGGTCAAAATGGAGATCACTGCAATTGACACAAATAAATTAACAATTAGTGAATCATACAATGACATACATATTTAATAATAAATTAAATAAACTAACCTGCAATGAATGTGGTGGCATATCATTGCTGAGATGGAAGCATGGAAGCAATCTCCTCTCGAATCATGGTACATATACGCGCTTCACTCTGTGGGGACGTATCATCATGTGAAGAGGGTGGAGGCTGAAGAGTCATGTACGTAGAGGAGATGCTCTTTCCTATAGATGCCAGTCCAAATACTCTATGTTTATTAGACACCCCACCATCAACTAATTGAAATAGCTGGTTTTGTATTGAGACAGAGGCCGTTGAGGAAATAGTATCTAACTGGGATTCCTGCAACCTCCTTTGATACTCCTCCTAAATTGTTCAAATGTTAATATTTAGTTAAATGTAAAATTAATAAGAAAATTAAGTATTAATGTATTTGCATACTTATAGCGACTTCTTCTGCTCTCTGGATGTAGTAATCAGAAGCATTTCCTCAATATGTTGCATTGTATACTTCATAGTAGGGCACATCTTGAACATGAATGCTTCTTTGAGAAGCCTATGCTGTTTTATATTTTTTAGGCATAAGGGTCAATTTAACCCTTCGACTATTCTAATAGGATCACTTTAGCCCCTTCTTGACTATTTAGTTTACATAAACCCTTTAACTTTAAAAAATGGCTCAATCTAACCCCTCAACTTAAAAAATGACTGTTTTACCTGATTAAGAGAAAATATAATATATATATTTCTTTTATAGTTTTATCTTTGTTATTAAATTATTTGTTATTTTTATATTACTTAAATTATTTTTTAGTTGTAATTTTAATTGAGTCAAAACCTTAAATAAATTATTTACTAAAACCTTAAATAACCACTTTATATTACATTTTAATAATGGCCAAATTTATTATGTTGCCACCACTTTTTCATAAATCTATATACATATATTAAATTGGTAAAAAAAATATTTAATTCTGGAATTTATGAAATAATTTAAATATTATATTTCATTAAAATTGTATACGCCGCAAATGAATAAAATTAAATCGAACTAAATCGCAAAGTACTACCAAAAAAATTTATATTTTTTTTATTTCGTTAATTTTATATGTGGCGAATGAAACTTCTAAAATAGCAAAAATTCATAAATAAATTATTACACAATGGTCGCAATGTACCAGAATTATTATTTTTATTTTATTTGCTTTTTTATGTAATATAACTCTTTTTTTATTCGATTAAATGTTAGTTATAAATAAATTAATAATTTGCTTAGAATTAAGTCGCACACTTACTCTAAAACATTAATAAAAACATATTGAATGGGGCCATTTCAAATTAAAAAATCAATTCTTTTAATATTTTATTTAATAATTTATAAATGTAAAATCAAAATAATATTGAATATCAAATGAGTTTGGTCAATTCTTGAATAAAAATATAATATTGGTTGTTTAAGGTTTTTAAATAATCAAATTGGCTATTTAGATATATTTCCACATTTTAATTAGTATAATTGAAAATACTTGATATAATTTGTATGAGCTAAAAAAATACTTAATTATTATTTTTAGCTAAACTAAATGTATTAAATTATCTTATGAAATCAATACCAAAACATTAATATGTCATTCATAAATAATTATAAACAATAGTATAAGTATTTATCCATTTTTCTGAAGTCAATATTCTTAAGAATCAAATTTATAATTCTAAATAAAATATTGTATTGTTCGAAGTTGTTAAAGCTTAAATGAAAAAAAAAATTAGCTTAAAATATAATAATTATTATTTATATTTTTATTTCATCATTATTATTATTATTATTATTATTTTTAAATATCTCTATTTGCTAAATTTGTTATAGTTTATATTTGTAGTATACTTATTTTTTTATTATTTTAGCTTCAACTAAAATACAATTTATTGGTGTATAAATTAGATTTAATAATTAAATATCAATCTGATAGATATAATAAATAAATTTTTGTATAATAAACTATCGAAAATTCTTATTTATTTTAATTTAGTTTTTAAATTAAATTTATTTACTAATAGATATATTTATTATTTCAAATATTGCTATTTATATAAATTAAAAGTACAAATAAAAAATAACTTAAGTAATATAAAAGTAATAAATAATTTAAAACTAAGATAAAACAATAGAGTAAATGTATATTTTCTTCCCTCTTAATTAGGGTAAAACTGTCATTTTTTAAGTTTAGGGGTTAGATTGAACCCTTTTTTAAGTTAAAGGGTTTAATTGAGCCAAGTAGTCAAAGAGGGGCTAAAGTGATCCTGTCAGAATAGTCGAAGGGTTAAATTGACCCTTATCCCTATTTTTTTAAAAAAAATTAAGTTTAGGATAATATATATTAAAGTAAAGAAAATAACATATGATTAATTACGTACTAGCATAAGTGCATACTCCTAGAATGATCGCGAGCCGCCCTTGTGTGTGGAGGGTCCCGACTCTTCCTCATCCTCCCCTAATTTTGTATTTTTAGATGCTTTGATTGAAGCATCTTTGAATTCTCCGTCGCACCAATGTTGTTGTCACTTGACCCACTCCTCTACATTTATATGTAGTGGCCTTTCATTAGCATGCTTTAACCTGTTGCACATATCTTTATATCTTTCTTGCGCTTCGTTTATAAATAAGTGCAACACATCATTCTCCAGATGTGACTCCTATTAGAACTCTTTCTATTATATTGAAAATATCATTACTAAGTATATGAAAACTCTACCATTAATAAAAATTTGACTTAAATTTAAACATACCCTCAATTCGTTAAACAATAGCATCTTGTGGGTATCTGGGATCTTGGACAAGGTAAAACCTTGGGGATACATAGGTATTCTAAATATTTAGTATTGTGTTGAAAATATTATCAAACACATTCTTTTCTATGTGCATGACATCCAGATTATGTTTTATCAATAAAAACTTCCAATATGGAAGATCCCAAAAGATGCTTCTCTTTTTGCAACCGAAGCCACTATTTATTGATATTGTTTTATTAACTTCATAGTTGTCCAGTTCAGTCACCTTCAAAAGTCCCAAGTATTCGATTTCTTCAAAATATCAACACTGTACCTCATCCGTGCATATTGTTTGTTCACCTCTCTATTTCATATGAATGCTATTTTATTTCTACGAAAAGGATGGTAAAGAGGTACAAAATTTCTTTTATTGTTGAACCATTACACCCTTCCACTACAAGATAGAAAAAAGCATCGGAATTTTCCATATAATGTGGACATGTAGATATTTTGATTGTACTCCACCATGATAACATCGAGTATGCAGGAAAATCACTAATTGTCCAAGTCAGAGCCACTCGCATCTGAAAACTCTGTCTAAGAGAAACATCATATGTGTTATGTTCATTTTCCTACAAATCACACAATTTTTTCTTAGAGGCCATAAAAAACATCAATTTTATCCTTTAGTTTTTTGGGTCAAGGAAATAAAACTGTGAGGAATATGTAGTGTTCCTTCATACAAAATACGGGTGGAATATTATACGGTGTGATTATAACCAGCCATGAGGAATACTATTGTCTAGATTGTCCGATGGTTGGAACCCATCAGTTGTAAGACCCAACCTAACATTGTGGATCTCAACTGCAAACTCAGGAAATTCTTTATTTAGATGTTTCCATGTAACTGAACCATATGAATGCCTCATAGCTTCATCATTAATAGAAGACACATGCCACTTCATTTCTTTTGCAGTCACATTCGATGCATGCATACAATCTCTACAATCTAGAGGTTAGTGGAAAATAATACATCTTTTCAAAAAGTTGTGGTTTTTTTTCCCTTACCCATATTCTTATACCTAGGATAACCACAAAACTTACATTGCAGCAATTCACTATCACTACCCTAATGTGTCATGCAGCTCATTAAACACAATCTATTTTCTCCACAGGTAAACCAACCTACGCAACAACTTCTCTGTGTTGTAAAAGTTTTCGGTGAATAAATTGTACTTGGGTACAATTTCTTTCATCAATGTGCTCATTCGATCAAAGCAACTCTCTGATGTGCTCATTCGATCAAAGCAACTCTCTGATATGTTATAATCAGATTTTAAGCTCATAAGTTGAGCAACAAGTGAGAATTGTGTATGAGTTTCTCACCCAGGCCACGACGATGTATCCGCCATTTTCAACATGTTATATAAATATTGTGCTTGAGGGTTAGGAGATTAATCAATACCATCCATGTTATAATCACTACCCACGACATCCCTTATCAAATTGTGGTATGTACTACTTTTAGAAACATTTTCCAAAACCCTGAAATTACTTGCACTCAGTTGTAATTCACTATTAAAAACCCTAATCTTATACTTTTTCACAAACTCATGTCATCTTACGTGTAGACGGACCCCAATCAATGATTGGAATAACATATTATCACATTTTCTAAGTGGACACTTTATTTTTTCACCATTCATGAGCCTAGGTTTACTAGTGGCAAATTCTATAAATTCCTCAACATCGTCAACAAATTTCTCGTTCAAAATTCCTCAGGATGAAAACGCTTATACATCCAATCATGATTTCTACTCATTATACCATTAATTGAAAATGAGATATGATAGGAAAGTTAGTTCGATTAATAAATTACATTTGGTTTTAACATACATTAGGCAAATTGGTATTTCACACAACGGTATAACGGTTTTCATTACCACTATTTTACATATAACTATAGTTATCCATGGTAGTTCACGGAATTCTCCCGTGTTATATAATAATTCTCTCATATCACACAATCCCAGCAGCAAACAAGTCCTATAACTATCAATTTTAAAATTCAACAAATATATCAGTAAGTTAGACGGCCCTAACGCAGCAACTACCTAATAATTTGACACAAAAAATAAGGTTCCATCACGCAGCAACTACCTAATAATTTGACACAAAAAATAAGGTTCCATCGTCCTAACACAACACACCATATAATTTTCATACACTAATAAGCTAATTGTGTATATTTAAGAAAATGCATAAAGTTAAAATGGAGAGCATGAGATTACAAATGGAGGGGTTTGAGATCTGAAGATATAATTCCCATAAAGAAAAATATGCTAACCGGTAGTATGATTCATTAATTATGATTTGATTTCTAAAACAACATAGTTTTTTACCTGCGCGATACGCAGTGTGTGTTTAAATAAATTTATTGTAATATGACTAATATTTATTATGGATTTATATGTAATATGGACAAAAATTGAATAAACTAATTGTAGTGACCCGGTGCCGGAGCAGAGAGTGATCGCCGGTGTAGAGAAGTACGAACAATGAGCGGCTCCCGTATGACTTCCATTAGTTGAGCGGAGGGTGACATGAATGAACCGGACCCACACCGGAATGAGAGGAATTCTGAGGCTATACAGGAATGGGACTGTATAGCTGAGGAGAGCTTAAAGGATTTGATAGGTGCTACTCATACCAATATGGTGCATCATCTTTTCCGGCACTCATTCTAGGAAAACTCCAATGTTAAGTGTGCTTGACCTGGAGCAGAACTAAGATGGGTGACCCCCTGGGAAGTTTTCCCAGGGTGCGAGCGAGTGAGGACAAAGCACGCTGGGAAAGACTTTCTGGAAGTCGGTCCAGACCATTGGTGGGTAATGTGGCCGACCTCAGGTGAGCTCGTTCGGGCCCTGGGGCCGAGGCGTTACACTAATTCAGTTAATTTTTAACATTAAAAAATAACAAAAAATAACCCAAATCTCTAATCAATTTAAATATGATGCGGCATCAACTATAAAATATGTAAGTTTACAAGTTCTCAATATAAATCCAACCGAACCAAAATTTATATATAAATTGACTGAAACGAACCAAATTGAAATTTCCATTTTATGGTTTGGTTTGATTTTGCTCACCCCTACTATTACTAAGGCTATCCACTATTATAACATTAACAACCCAACACAACTCAATTTTTCAATAAAATATTATTTTTCTCACCTCCACATATACAACCCACAACTCAATTTAATTTTTACTTATATCATTGATTTTCATACAACCAACATTATATTTTATTTTTCCCTTTATTTTGTTAATATATATTATCTATATCTGTTTTTATTAAATTTAAAAATCTACAAATATATCAAAACATGATTTCAAAACCATACAATTAAAAGATATTATAAATAAAATTACTACTAAAAAATAAATGCAAATTAAATATATATATATATATATATATATATATATATATAATAGAAGTGCAAATTACAAATTTAATTATGAGCTCTAAATGATGAAAATTAATTACAAAAGAGAAATTTAGTATGTTTGGGAAGATATATCATATTGAGTTATATTTATAGAGATGAAATGACGAATTTCGATATAATATTTTGATTATTTATCTAACTTATTTATGATGTCATTAATCATTTTTTTGTGCAAATGAATAGATGGTAAGATCTTTCTCCAAAACCAAAGAGATTGATCAAATAATTATACTTGTGCTTTCTTCCTGAACTTTCTTCTTCCCATCTCTGACAAATAGCAACAGAAAAGAATTCGAAAAGAAAGTACTCCCTCCGTCCCGGATCATTAGTCTGGTTTGTGTTCGGCACAGATACCAATACGAAAGTAATAAGGGATTCTAATTAATGGTACAATTAGTAAAAGTGATTAACACTTAATAAAAAAAAAGGATAAAAAATTCGAAATTCAAAATTTCAAAACTGGAGGCAAAAACAAAAATTAATTCATCAACCAATAATTCAAATTTCCCACTAAAACTGATTATAAATATTCAACCACCATTCATGTGTTTGCTACAGACATCAAAAAGCATCAAAAAATTACAAATGGGTAAAGAAAAAGATGTTTCAGAATCTGCAAAAGATGAAATAGTGCAGTTCTTGCTTCTTCACAGCAAGAATGGCAAACCAGAGAGAGGGAGGATTGGAGAAGCTGCAGCAAAACACAGTCTTTCTGTGAGGACTATCTCAAGAATATGGAAAGCTGCAAGATGCCAAAGAGAAAGAGGTGAATGTATCAAAATTGGAGATAGCTTAGATGATGATGCAGTCAGGCTTTTGTAAAGAATATGCAGGAAAATTATGGTTTTTGTAAAGAATATGCAGGACAGATATGCATTTGTAAAGAATATGCAGGACATATATGCATTTGTAAAGAATATGCAGGAAAATTATGGTTTTTGTAAAGATTATGCAGTAAAGATATGCATTTATAAAGAATATCATGACTTGAACTCTGAAAAAATAAGCCTCAACACATTAATGAAACCACTTCAACTCGGATTTACTCATTTCAGACCTAATATGCATCACTAATGTAGTAAAACATGGATTGGTGAACAATTAACATCATTTCAGGTTTTAACCCATTTATCCCACAGCCTTTTTTAAACATTAAAGAATCAACATAGGATCAGAACAAAGGTCATGGACAAAAGCAGCATAACCATGCAATGGAGCAGAACCAACATAGGATCAGAACCCAACAAATCATCATTTCCAACAAAGGAGCAGAACCAACATAGGATCAGAACCAACAAAGCAACATAACCAACACATTAGCAGAACCAACATAGGATCAGATCCAACAAAGCAGCATAACCAACACATTAGCAGAACGAAAATAGGATCAGACCCAACATGTCATCATATCCAACAAAGGAGCAGAACAAACATAGGATCAGAACCAACACATGAGCAGAACCAACGCAGGATCAGAAGCATTAAATCATCATATCCAACAAATCAAGCATATCCAACATACTCGAACACATGCAAACATGGGAGCATAACCAAGATTTAGTTAGATATCACCTGATTTCTGGAAATTGGCATTTCCAGAAAGCACGTAGAACCTCCCTCCTCAACCTCCAAAAGGCTCGAAGACCCTCGGCTTCTTCATTCTCCATGGGCTCATCCTGTCGACCGCTCAGAGCAAACCCACCGTACAAACCCTCATCCAATGAGTCCGGATCTGAGTTGTCGGCCCCTAAAGCATCCTCCGTCCCGATGGCATCGACGTCACCAGCTACGGTGATAGAGAACGGCGAGAGAGGCGTGTCTGTTTTTTCCCCGCGGACAACGTCGTCACCAGCTACGGTGACAGAGAACGGCGAGAGAGGCGCGACAGATTTTACTGGTGATTCACGAGTTAGGGTTTTCATCACTGCGATGAGAAGAGGAGAGCCGTGAGATGAGGAGATCGGAGGGTGGGGAGATCGGAGGGTGGGGAGATCGGACGTGGGGAGAACGGAGGTGGGGAGAGCGGCGGACGGCGCTGCCGTGAAGAGTAAAAGTAGGGGAAGGGTTTTCCTCGAAGAGGAGATAAAAGATCGGAGGGGGAGTGTGCGATTTTAGGGTTAGGGGAGGGCGGAGGGTGGTGAGAACGGAGGTGGGGAGAGCGGAGGGGGGGAGAATGGCGGTGGAGAGAATGGAGGTGGGGAGTTTTAGATCGGAGAGAGAATCGAAGATGAGAGGGGCGAAGAGGAGAGGGGAAGTGAGTGATGCGGCGCACACAATAGAATGAGAATTGTGTGTGCCGTATTAGGGTTGGGGAGGGTAGGTTAGGTTTTTTTTTTGTTGTTAATTAATTTAATTAATTAAGAAATCATTAGGGTTTGTTAATTAAGAGATTAAGATACCCTAATTTTTTCCATTTTGGGAAAACAGGACTAATGTTTGGGACAGACGAAAAAGGAAAACAGGACTAATGATCCGGGACGGAGGGAGTATAAGATAAGGCGATAGTTGAGAAACCGTACCCCTCTGCACAATCAGCTAGATAGTTCTAAGACCACTAAGCAATCTATCATAACTTGCAACCATAAAAGGAGATGAGTCCAAATTTAAAAGATCCATCGTGGTGACTTATGAGAATAATGTAAAAGTCAGGCAAGTAAAATCAATCAACAAACAGTAGAAAGAAAATATTAAGTCAATTCAATGGTGAAGTCTCGGCCACAAAATCTAACAAGTAGACATATTATTGACAAACAAGAATCTTTGAGAGTGTTGCAAAAACTCTTCTTCTTCTTTACTCCCTTGAAATGAGATCAATTGTTGATAGTTGATACACAATAACAAAAGAGTATAACTCATTGTGATGGCATTATACGAAAAAACATGAAAAATAAAACATAGCATACCACATCCTTGAATATGATTATGAATCAATTTAAACACATTTGAGTAATTCATGATATAAGGATTTTATCAAAAAATATGATCTTGGAGGTGATGAGATGGCAGCTTCATCGTTGGGCATGAACGGTGATGGTCTTCTGAGCAGCGGTGGCGGAGGTGGTGATTGGCGGTGGTGAGTGGTCAATGCCGCTACAACCAAGGACGGATGCACTCCAGCCCCCCCTAGCCAATTTTTTTTTTGTTTTTATAGTATCTTGTGATCCGACATTTTCTGGAATAGCCCCTCGTAAAGAAGAAAAAATGGATGAAAATAAGAAAGAAAAAAAAATGATATGAAGGGGTTGAAGTTAAGTGGAGGAAAAAAAAATTCAGCCCCCCTCACACAGATTTTCTGGATCCGCCACTGGCTGCAGCTGAGGAGAGTGAGGGAAAGAGAGAGAGACAACCATACCTGAGACAGCAGAGAGGAACGACAAATACCAACGGCGCGGGCGGTGGACGGAAGAGAACAAGCTAGTGGCGGCATGGGAAATAAATTGATTTCAACAGATACATGAGAACATTGAGAAAATAGAGAATCAGAAACAAAGGGCAACGAACTTAATGTCATAATAGCCGGTAATTGATGGTGGCGTGCGCGTGGATTATCGAAAACCGTCACGGGAGAAGCATAAATAAATTGGGGGGAAAATGAATAAACGCGCGAGAAGAGATCTAAAAATAACAGGAAATTCGCGACCCCAAATTCTTCGCAAATGATAAATATTAAAAAATAATAAAAATTCAATATGGAGACGGATTCGCGACTAGAATATCCATTGTAAAAATTAAATATCTAACAACAAAAAATAAAAAGAAATTTTGCGACTGATTAGCGACTACGAAATCCGTCGCAAAATTTTGCGACCACAAATTTCGTCTCCATATTCTGGAATCATAAACCGTCACAAAATCGTCTCCAATCAGACGCAATTTTGCGACCCCTTTCGTGTTTGGTCGCAAATGCCATCACAAAAAACTAGTATTTTGTAGAGAGAGTTTTCTAAATTTTATGAGTTGAAAAATTTCATAGCTGGCGAAATACGTCACCGAAGGTTCAAATTTCTATTTTGGCCAATGAGATTGAGTAATCGAGGTCAGTCAGTGAAAAGCTAGCAAAACTCAAAGAAGAACACTCTTACAAGATTTTATATTTTAAAAGATGAGTGTGATTCTTTGAAGACCAAAACCTTGAGCCTTAGTCGTGTAAATGTTCTTTTTCAAAAAGCTCAAGAGATTTAGATGAAGTTGTTTTGAGCAATCATGCATCGCAAAAATGAAATAAAATTGTTTATATTAAAGTCCACTGATCAGCAAGGGCTCAAGGGTAAAGGGGGAATTACAACAAATGCACTAGCATTTGCAAGTAATTCTAAATGTTGGTCCGCCAACAACCCCAAGCTGGCCAAGTAGCAATCTGCAAGGAAATCAACAATACCCCACAAGTTGGTTGATCAGCATGTCTCTACTAACAAGATACCAGCAAGCACAACCAGTTTAGCGAAGCAACCAACAAAGATTACACTGCAAGGAGTGCACCAGCAAAGCACGTTTGGGAAGCCAAACAAATCTCCTGGTTACTTCCATAATCAGATATCATTTTCTAATCCTCTATATGAGGAAAGGATTCAAACAAGTAGGATGAAAATCTACTCAAGACCCAAGCCTAACCATATTTCTTGTTCAAGGGTTAGGAAGGTTAACCAAAGTGGCAGAAGATTCCTTCCAAAGAAACTACATGGCTTTTGATTAGCTCGTATTTACACTTACTTATCCATGTTTTATTCCTTTGTTTCAGTGCATTTAGGTTTAGTTATTAGTTATTTTTGTGCATGAGTGTATTATAGAGGATTTCATGCTTGCAATGGTGAGTTTTTACAAGTTTCGAGGCTAAAAAGTGATCAAGTGATGAAAAGAGCTGAGATGACAAAGTTGTTGTTTCAATCGACACACAGGATGTCGATCGACATGGAAGACAAGCCAAAAACCCAAGCAAAACCCTATGTGTCGACCCACAGGAAGGATGTCGATCGACACAAAGGGTCGATGTCGACCGAAGGCAGAGGGGAAGAGAAGGCTCGACATGGCATCCATGTCGATCGACACCCTCAGTGTCGACTGACATGAAGCTCGACGATCGACCGAGATTGAGGCAAAGTTCAAAACGACACATGACACTCGTGTTGATCGACACACCACTTGTCGATTGACACCGAAGACGAAAAAGGAGAAATTTGCCCAATTTGGTTATTTCCAGTATTTTAGCCCAATACCTTGTTGAGATGTATTTTCTCCTCTATAAATACCACTTCCTTAGGGCTCGAAAATTATCTTTAATTTTGCTGAGGATGTATATACATTGGAGTTTTTTCCAAGACTTCAAGGTTCTTATTTTCCTTGTAAGTTGTTTTATGAACTTTAAAAATATGTGTTCTTTATTTCTCTCCATGTTTAGTGGCTAGAAACCCTAGCAGATTTTAGGGCTTTGATAATCTTTCTGATGCATGTTTAATTGTTCAACCCTAAAGCATGGTTCAATTCTTGGTTTTAATTCAAATCGAATCTACAATTAATGAAGGACCGAGAGATGAAATTAATCTAAATTTGTAGTTATTAATTGAAGGACCAAGAGGTGTAAATTGATAATAGGAAAAGAGAATTGAATGCATTTATTTTCTGTCTTAAAAGGAAGAAGCAAATTATAGGATTTAATTAGACACTTATTGAGATTGATTAATGTTGTGTTCTTGAGACCGATTGAAGATAGTCACACACTAGTAATCTTGGTTTAAATTTCCAAACACGGAATTTAATTTATTTGAATCTAATTATTCCCCGTTTCTGAGTTGATGAAATTAGTGTTGATGAATTGATTATCTGCCCTGTAATCTATCTTTTTAATTATTGTTTTCAAAACCCCTTTATTTTCCGCATTGTCATCGTTCAATTTCGAAACCAACCCTATTTTCTATTTACTCAAACAATTGTAATTTGAAAGCTATGGCTAATATATAGAATAGTTTCGTTACACAGTCCATGTGGGTTCAACAACCTTAGGGTTTTTAAATTTATTTGCATCACTATATTATAATTTATCTGTAATTTTTACAATGATCAAATTGGCGCCATTGCCGGGGACTATTAGATTCTATTTTATTATTAGTTTGCTTTTAAATTTGTTGGATTGAGTTTTTATTTATTTATTTTGTTTTAGTGTTTCGTGTTTGTGCGCATGGGTGATTTTCTAAAATTGTCTGCTGTCGATCGACACAACTAATTTTTCTATGTTTTTTCTTAGGTCGCATGAACACGAGGGCTTAGGGTAAACCACTCAAAGCTTTCGACCCAGAAATCAAGGCCACAGTCTGAAGAAGGAAAAGCAAAGCACAATCATCAATATGGAGCCACAACACAATCAGATTGAGGAGGATGATCCCAACATGCCACCATTGGAGGAGCCTGATACTCAAATCATTACAAGGGGTGCCCTTCTGTTGGTCCAAGAGGTCAACCAGATGAAGGAAGTGATCAAGCATCTGATGATGGAAAGAGAAGCAGAAAGAGCTGAGGCTGCAAGGAGAGAAAGAGAAAGAGAACAAGAAAGGTTATGCCAAGAGGACTCTGAAGATGAAGATCCCAACGCCATGGCAAGAAAGTACAGAGCATATCCCGATAATAAGGGATTCATTATTGGTATTAATGCCAATAAATTTGAACTCAAAATCGGTCTGATTCAGATGGTTCAATAGAACCAATTTGGTGGACTAGTGGTGGAGGACCTATACACCCACCTCCGGATGTTTGTGGAGGTGTGTCAAACCATTAAGCAGAATGGAGTCAGCCAGGATGTGATCCATCTGCGCTTGTTTCCCTTCCTGCTTCAGGATCAAACTCGGACGTAGTTTACAGCTCTGTATTGCAGCCATATCCGTACTTGGGCCAATCTTCGAGCAGAGTTCCTTGGCACTTCCCACCTTCTGTGGTCATTCAGAAGAAGATGGAGATTCTGCAATTCCACCAAAGAATTGATGAGACTTTATTTCAGGCGTGGAGCAGATTCAATGAGTTGTTGAGAAGCTGTCCAGGTCATGGAGTCGACACTAAGGAGCAGGCCCATATATTTTACTGAGGAATGAATGAAAGAACCCAAGAATCGGTGGACAATGCAGCCAGAGGTTCTTTGATGAGAAAATCGCCTGAAAATCCCTCAAGCTGTTCAAGAAGATGGACTGCATACAGTGGGCTAATCCAAGGAGACCACAAGTGAAGGCAGTGGAGAAGAAAGAAGATGACACCCTCAAGCTCAAAGGGGAGATGGAGAAACTGACATCTAATGCTGCTTGTGTTTTTGTTGCACATGTTGATCACGTAGCCGGTGTGAACTACATGAACATAGGAGGTTATCTGAATCAGTACCGGCAAGGGGGATACCAGCATTACCCACCAAGAGCTCATCCGGGATTTTCATATGCTCAGCCAGAAGGCGCCAAACATCCTCCACCGATATTTGATGTCCAAAATGGTGAGATTGTGGATGAAAAGAAGGAAAGTCTCAATGAGGTGTTGCAAAAGTTCATCAAGGCTTCTGACTACCGGGTTGGAAAAATCGAGCAAGAAGTGGCAGGGGTTAACACTAAGGTGGACAAACTTGGGAAGCATGTGCAGACAATCGAAACACAAGTCAGTCAGATTGCTACCTCACTTGGTACACAACACAAGCAAGGGAAGCTGCCCAACACCACTGAAGTGAACTTGAAGAACCAAAAAGAGTGTAAAGCCTTCAAAGTCAAGTCTAGAACCATCTACAAAGGCCTGATGATGCCCCAAAACGAGTTTGGGGGAGAAGAGGAGGAATTCCCGCTGGAATGCCCTCTGTTTCGACCGAAACCTATGTTGTCAATCGACACAGAGGACACAATCTTGTAGACATGTCAAACGATAAGGATGAGTCGATAGAGGTGATTTTGATAGGTGTGTTGATCGACATGCAGTTTCGACCATCACACAAGATTCTCGACCGACATATAGGCTTCCCCAACTCCATAATTCAACTTCCAAAGCTGCTCTAGCACATCAGATGCCCTTTCCTCAACGGTTTTCCAAGTAGAAGGAGGATTCCAAATTCTCGAGGTTTGTGAAAAACTTGAAGAAGGTAAGCATCAACTTACCATTGATCGAAACCTTGAGAGAGATCCTGGGCTACATAAAGTACCTCCGAAAACTGATGATTGAGAATAAACAATTTGTGTAGAACTCAACTGTCAAACATCATGAGCAATACAATCTTCTTCTTCAGAAGCAAATTTTGTTCAAAAAGAGAGATCCAGGGTGCTTCTCTATTATCTAGTTCCAAAAGGTGTTGTAGATGAGGCCAACTACAATCACGTTGTAGATGGCAGACCGATCTATGTCTCACCCCAAAAGTATACTTGAGGATGTTCACATTCGTGTGGGTCATCTAATCTTTCATGCAGATTTTGTAGTACTTGATATGAAGGAGGATTGCAACATGCTCTGATCTTGGGATGAGAGTTTTTGGACACCAATGCTGCATTGATTGACTCTCGAGGAGGAGTAATAACACTTTGAGCAAACGACGAGGAGATCACATTTGTGCTCGACAAAAGCCGGTAGCAATCTGATAAACACTCACTTTGTGCATTTTACTGATGTGGATTTGCTCACTTTTGACCTTAGATTGGATTATTACGTGGTGTTTTCATACATTATCCATATTCTTTTAGGAATTACTACGTTTGGTCTGGTTTGTGGTTGTTTATGCAGATTTCAAGCACATTTGAGTTGTTTACAAGATTTGACCAAGTACCCTGGGGCCAATCGATGCTAGCTTGCACTGGGAAGAGGAAAGAGTCAGAAAATACTGAAGAGTTTGCCAAAATCATGTTCGAGACTGAATCGGCGACCCAAATGACACAACCGGCGATCGCCGGTCATGTAGATGGGTCGCCGATTGTGATTTTTCTAGCCATTCTCACGGCACATTATCGGCGACCCAAATGACACAACAGGCGATCGCCGATCATGTATGTGGGTCGCCGATTCTGCGGATTTTCACACCAACCTTCGACACACGATCGGCGACCCACATGCACAACCGGCGGTCGCCGATCGGGCAGTCCAAACCGCCGATTTTGTCACGATTTGACGTATTCTGACAAATCTAAAGCCCAAAACCATATCTTTTGGAGATTTGAAAAGCCCCAACTATAAATAGGACGTCCCTGAACCTAAATAAGGTTCCTTTTTCCAATTTTTGAAATTAGAGAGCTTAGAATCCACAGCAAAATCAGGGGAACTGGAAGAGCACTCCAGGAATTGAAGATTGAAGACACCACGGGTTTTTTATTTCCATGATTTTTGTTCTTGTGACTCTTTATCCTTTTGTTTTTCTAAAACTTAGCATGATTCGCTAAGTTTAAACATGGATTCTAGGGTTTGAAACTTTGTAAATATTCATTTAACAATTTATGTGATTTAATGTTCCTGTTCCATTGATGTTCTGATTTCTTTGGGATTTTCATTAATTGCGAGATACTGGCCATTGATTGTGATTTGAATTGGTTGTTTTTGAACCGAGAGGTCTAGGTTATCAATTAAGACGCAAATAAATCAGATTTATTAGAACAATTGTCCGAGAGGAAATTGAACTTTTGAAGGGTTTTGAAATCTAAGGTTTTTAATCAAGAGTAAAAGTCATTTGTATGTCCGAGAGGAATCACTTGATCTTTTATTTCCATGTTATGGTTTAGAGTCCGAGAGGATCACCTGATAACGCATTTGCGATTAACTCACATCTTTGGGAATTAAATTGGGATTGAATTACATAAAGAGTTGTTGGATAATTACTCAAAGTGGATTGCCCTGGAATCCTATTTTCTCATAAGTTTTCTAAAATAAGCTAAATTAGTTATTTACTTTACTTTGCTTTTAAATCATTGTTAGTTTAAATAAACCAACTTCATTTTCTAATTCGCCTAGATAGTAGTATGGTGTCTATGCTTTAGTGCTTGATTATACTTCGAGCCTGCAGTCCTTGAGTTCGATAAAATTATTACTTGCCCTCTGCAGTGGTCTATACACTTGCAGCTATAGCGCGTTGCGAAACGCGCTATCAAGTTTTTGGCGACGTTGCCGGGGACTGCATAGATTTATAATTGACACTAATCCTGATATTACGCTAATTACTCTAGGCCTTATTTTACGCACATTTATTCTATTTCTTTTTTGTGCTATTCACTGTCTGTTTCCTTGCAGGTAGTATATGCGAACCAGGTCAAAAGGTCCACCTCCTGAACCTTTAGATCCGGAGATCGAATCCACCTGCCGAAGAAACACTGCACGAAGAAAGTTAGCGTTCACTATGGCTGACGATCAGGCGGCACAGATAGCTGAGCTGCAGAGGCAGCTACAAGAAATGAATCTAAGACTTCAAGAGCGCCAGGCTCCTGAAGTACCACGACCACCCACCATCGATGAGATGTACGAGCCGATGACTGATAGGCATCGTAATGCAGATTTTGGACTGAAGGTGGATACACCGAATTTTGAGCTGAAGACTGGTCTGATACACACAACTCAACAGAATCAGTATGGGGGATTGCCCACCGAGGATCCTCATCTACACATTCAGAGGTTCCTGCTGCTGTGTGATACAGTTAAGCATAATCAGGTACCTATTGACTATATTCGGCTGCACCTGTTTTCGTTCACGCTGCGCGACAGAGCGCTATCGTGGTACATGACTCTGAACTGCAACGAGATCTCAACATGGGAGGAACTATGCAAGCTGTTCTTGATTCAATTCTTCCCACCCAGCAAAACTATTCAGCTACAGACCCAGATTACACAGTTCAGGCAGTTTTCTGGAGAGTCACTGTACGAGGCTTGGGAACGCTACAAAGATCTCTTGCGCTCCTGCCCTTGCCATGGTTTTACTGAGAAGCAGCAGATGTGTCATTTCTACAAGGGGCTGGACAGGGAGACCCAGAAGCATGTGAATGCTTCAGCTGGAGGGTCACTGACTGCTAAACCACCACAGGAAGGGTTAGCTTTACTGGAAGTGATGGCGAAAAGTGAGTACAACCGGCCAGCAGACAGAGGAGATCACAGGATAGCAGCAGTTGATGACACTGGAGACATAGCTGCTGAGGTCAAGTTGATGAGGAAAGAAGTGGCTGCTTCCACTAAATTACTGGAGACCCGCATTGCTAAGTTGGAAAATAACCTCCCTCAGCAAGGTTATGAGCAGGGGAATGAGATGTAAATGGAGGATGCAAACTATGTGAACCAGAGAAACTTCAACAACAATCGAGGGTATCCGTCGGGGAATATGGTGTATTATCCCAACAATCGAAATCATCCCAACTTTTCTTATGGGAATCCGAACAATGCTCTGCAGCCTCCACCTGGGTTTGCTGCAAATCATGGAGCAGCAAATGAGACAAAGGAGCCAAGCATGAGGGAGCTCCTGACACAATTCATCGCAGTCTCCAATGCTAAGACTACGAAGACGGACGGAGAAATCTCTCAGCTGCAGAATAACATGGGGGAAATGGGAAAACACATGAAGCAGATGGATACACAAATTTCCCAGATAGCTAATGCACTTGGCAATCAGCACACTCCAGGACAATTTCCCAGCAACACTGTGGTAAATCCAAAGGACCACTGTAATGCCATCACCACCCGCAGTGGTAGAGGTTATGAGGGGCCATCTATGCCCACTGACACGCCTGTGCAACCTGAAGTTGTACAGCCTGACCCTGTTCTTCTTGAAGAAGAACATGCAAAGAAGGGTAAAGAAACCTATTCTGAAGACAGATCAAAATCAGTTGGTCCTGTTGTTGTGCCTTTCCCACAGAGGTTCGCCAAGAAGCAAAAAGAGGAGAGGTATAAGCGCTTCCTGGAGCATATGAAGAAAATTCACATCAATCTCCCCTTGATTGAAGTGGTACAGGGGATTCCTGGGTACATGAAATTTCTGAAGGATATGGTTACCCAGAAAAAGCCCTTTGGCGCATTCGAGACAGTGAACCTCTTTGAGGAATGCAGCGCCATCATTCAGAAAAAGATGCCGATCAAGAGATCAGATCCGGGGTGCTTCTCGATCACCTGCATGATTGGGGGGCAAAGTTTTGAGCAGGTCCTTTGTGACTCAGGGGCTAGCATCAATCTGATGCCCCTGTCAATTTTTAAGAAGCTCCGGATTGGCAATATCAAACCGACCACCATCAGACTCTAGATGGCGGATCGCTCTGTGAACTACCCAAAAGGGGTAGTTGAGGATGTGCTGGTAAAGATGGAGGAATTTATTTTCCCATCTGACTTTGTGGTCTTAGACATGGAGGAAGACCGCAATATTCCTTTGATCCTTGGAAGACCTTTCCTCCACACTGTTGACGCCCTCATAGATGTGAAAGGAGAGCTCACTTTGAGAGTGAATAACGAGAAGATCACCTTCTCCATTTACAAAGCCATGGAGCGACATGACTCTGACGACTGCTTTGAGGAGTGCGACATGGTTCAGGTTTTGTATCCTTGTGATCCTTTATTTTTTTTCTGCTGATTCTTTAGACTATGGGGTACAAAATTCTGTTTATTCTTGTGATGACCTGTATAATGCGTGTGATGAGTTGCTAGAGTCTATTCTAGCGTTGGATACTGCAGGTGAGAAAAATAAGATAGAGAGTGCTAATTTTCTGAAGCTGAGGAGTGAGGAGGAAGAAGAAGAAGCGCGAAGAAAGGCGATAAGTCCAGCGGAGAAGAAAGAGCCACCAGTGCTAGAGCTCAAACCCCTACCAGACCACTTGAGTATGCGTACTTGGGCGAAAAGGACACATATCCGGTAATCGTATCTACTACTTTGTCTACTAGTCAGTTGGATAGATTATTGAGGGTATTGAGAGACCACCAATCTGCTATTGGGTGGTCATTATCTGACATCAAGGGTATTAGCCCTTCTATCTGTATGCACAGGATCTTACTTGAAGATGATTACAAGCCTAAGGTGCAACCACAACGAAGGCTAAATCCAATCATGCAGGAAGTGGTGCGAAAGGAGGTAATGAAGCTTTTGGATGCTGGGATGATTTACGCCATCTCAGATAGCGAATGGGTAAGCCCTACCCAAGTGGTGGCCAAGAAAGAAGGGACAACTGTCATCAAGGACGAAAGTGGCCAGGAGATCGCTCACCGGCCTGTCACAGGCTGGAGGATGTGCATTGACTACAGAGCACTTAATAGTGCTATACGTAAGGATCACTTTCCCTTGCCTTTCATTGACCAAATGTTAGATAGGTTAGCTGGGTATGAATTTTACTGCTTTCTAGATGGTTATTCTGGATATAACCAAATAGTGATAGCTCCTGAGGACCAGCACAAATCTGCATTGACTTGCCCGTATGGAATTTTTGCTTATAGGCGCATGTCTTTTGGATTATGTAATGCTCCTGCTACATTTCAGAGATGCATGATGTCAATTTTTAATGGGCTTGTAGAAAATATTATGGAGGTTTTTATGGATGATTTTTCAGTGTTTGGTCATTCATTTGATAATTGTTTGGAAAACCTGACTACTGTTCTGCAGCGTTGCCAAGATACTAACCTTGTTTTAAATTGGGAGAAATGCCATTTTATGGTTAGAGAAGGCATAGTTCTTGGCCATAAGGTTTCTACTGCAGGTCTAGAGGTGGATCGAGCAAAGATTGTGGCGATCTCAAAATTACCACCCCCCACCAATGAAAAGTCAGTAAGGAGTTTCTTGGATCACGCAGGCTTCTACAGGAGGTTTATCAGGGAGTTTTCTAAAATTTCCAAACCCCTCAGTTCTCTACTTATGAAAGATGCCAAGTTTGTTTTTGATGAGCAATGTTTACAGGCATTTGAGAAGTTGAAGTTGGCTCTTACTACCGCCCCAGTTCTTATTTCACCAGACTGGTCAGAACCTTTTGTAGTGATGTGCGACGCCAGTGACACAGCAGTTGGAGCTGCTTTGGGGCAAACGAGGAACAAGATTTTCCGAGTCATACACTACGCCAGCAAAACTCTGGATGAAGCCCAAGTGAACTACACCACCACTGAGAAGGAATTACTGGTTGTGGTCTTCGCCTTCGACAAATTTCGGGCTTATCTGGTTGGGGCAAAGACGGTGGTATACACGGATCATGCTGCGATCCGGTACTTGTTTGCAAAAAAAGAGGCTAAGCCAAGGCTGATCCGGTGGATCCTACTGTTGCAGGAATTCGATATGGAAATCAAAGACTGGAAAGGCTGCGAAAATGTGGTGGTAGATCATTTATCAAGGTTGGAGAATCCGGTGGAAGGAGATGACCCAAGGATCCGCATTACTGAAGTTTTTCCGGATGAGCAGTTATTTGCTATGGAGGAGGAGGATCCATGGTACATGGATCTAGTCAATTTTCTGGTTGCAGGTGTTTTACCACCTGATCTCACATCCCACCAGAGGAGGAAGTTCTTGCATGAATGCAAGTTCTACTACTGGGACGAGCCATTCCTCTACCGGAGATGCGCCGACATGGTGATCCGGAGATGTGTTGGCACACATGAGCGAGAGAAGATAATGGGGGATTGCCACTTACCCCCCTATGGAGGCCACTGCGCAGCGAATAGGACGGCCATAAAAATCCTCACCAGCGAATTTTACTGGCCTACCATTTATCGAGATTGTCAGAAGTTTGTGACTACCTGTGATAGATGTCAAAGGATGGGGACTATCTCGAAGAAGGATGAGATGCCTCAGAAGTTCATGCTGGAAATTGAGCCCTTCGATGTTTGGGGCATTGATTTCATGGGACCATTCCCTAAGTCCCATGGATATCAATTTATTCTACTGGCGGTGGATTATGTGACCCGGTGGGTTGAAGCCATTCCCACGGTCACCAGTGACTCCAAGGTGGTGCTGAAATTTCTTCAGAAAAATACTTTGACCCGCTTTGGAGCACCGCGAGCGCTACTGAGTGACGGTGGATCCCATTTCCAAAACAGGTGGCTGGGGAGTTTACTGTCGAAGTACGGAGTCCAACACAAAATCACTTCTCCGTACCATCCCCAAGCCAATGGACAAGCTGAGTTGGCAAACCGGGAGATCAAGCAAATCCTGGAGAAGTCTGTAGTATCCAGGAAGGATTGGGCTGTTCGATTGGATGACGCGCTGTGGGCTTACCGGACAGCATTCAAAACTCTAATTGGTATGTCACCATACCAATTGGTGTTCAGAAAGTCTTGCCATCTACCGGTGGAGTTAGAGCACAAAGCCTCCTGGGCTGTGAAGAAGATCAACTGGGATCTGAAGACTGCATCTGAGCAGCGATGTATCCAGTTGACGGAGTTGGAAGAATTCCGGGTTGAGGCATACAAGAGTTCTAAACTCTACAAGGAGCGAGCCAAACGGTTTAACGACCGGCGCATTCGCAACCAAAATTTCAATCCGGGGGATCAGGTACTGTTATTTAATTCTCGTCTACGCTTATTTCCTGGGAAACTGAAGTCTAGATGGTCTGGTCCATATGTTATTGAGAATGTGAATTCCAATGGGACACTAGACTTGGTAGAAGCTGATGGCACACACTTCATAGTCAATGGTCATAGGGTAAAGCCGTATTTTCAATCTGAGACTGTTTTTGCTGTGTTTGAGCTTTATCTATCTGATCCGTAGTCCATCATTGATGTGTCTAGCTACAGACATTAAATAAAGCGCTTGTTGGGAGGCAACCCAACTTGTTTTCTGGTCATTTTGAGGTCTTTAAGTGTTTTATTGTGTTCATTTTGCCTTTGATTTTAGTCGATTTTGCCATTTTTCCATAGTTACGTTCACGATTGGGTATTGAGTTCATTGGATGCAGGAAATAGGTTCAAAACGAAAAATTTTGCTGAGTTTCGTACCAGAATCGGCGACCCACTTGCAAGATCGGCGATCGCCGATCGCGAAACACGGGTCGCCGAGTTCCCCGTCAAAAATCCCTGAGGTACGTGACATAACCGGCGATCAGAAATCAGAATCGGCGATCGCCGGTTCTGCTGGTTGGGTCGCCGGTTACGCTATTTTTCAAATTGAGCTTCGGTACATAATCGATGACCTATTTACATTTTCGGCGGTCGCCGATTATGTAAACAGGTCGCCGATATTGCAATTTTTACGCATTTGTTTCGGGACACGATTGGCAACCTACTTGAACGATCGACGATTGCCGATCGCGTCCCAGGTCACCGAAATTGTAATTTAAACCTACAAACCGACGAGTTCTCTCATTCCCTCCCACATTCTCATTCAAAAACACAACACCCACGAATCTTCTCTCTTCAAATTCTCACTCATCTCTGATTATCTCTCAAATTCCTTTTGCACAACACTCTCCCACGACATTGTGAAGATTTCTATCCGAGTGGTTTGCTCCAATTTGCTCGAAAATCATTCAACCCCCAATTCCTAGGGTTTTCAATTGTTCTTCAATTTTGCTTCGATTTCCAGGTATTCTCTCATCTTTTCTCATGTTTAATTTCGATCCTTAGGTTAGTTTATAGTTATGTTCATGTTACCCTACCTACATTGCATCTTGCTTTATAGTAATTGTGAATTTCGCTTGAATTGCTTATTTGCCCTTATGGGGAGGACGTTTTTGTTGAGTTGAATTGTTCTTTTAAGATGAATGCACGTTTAAATTCATGTTGGTTTTTGATTAATTGCATAGTACTCTTAGTTTGGGGGATTTGATTGACATGTTTTCGTAATGGCATATTAAAATAAGGTGTAGGGTGGCAATTTTATGGAATTGATGTTGGTTTTGAAAATTGAGATGATGCATGGTGTGTTTTAACTCATTAGTTGAACTTAGGATTCATGGTTTTATCATTGTTTATCTAGAATAGTATTGCTTAGTTATATTTGGTTCTTGTGGTTTAGTTGTTTTCCTTGTTTGGTGGTTGATGCATAATTTTATTTGTAGGATAAATGGCACCCCGTCGTCGCCTTAATCCCGAAGCATATGGGATTGCAGGGCTCCGAGATGTGAGCGTGCTGGCCAAATTTGCAACTCTGGCCGAGCGTGGGGTGGAAGGTACTTGCTATGCCGACACTGAGGCAATGACGTACATGGGATTATATGACAACATCAAGGAGCTCTTCTCCAACATTGGTTGGGCGCCCCTGCTGGAACTTGAGGCTCCGACGTACAAGAGGTTCACCCTGGAGATCTTGTCCACTCTTGAGATCACCACCAAAGGGAGGACTTCACCCACCGGAGCCACCTTCCGCGCCGGAAATAAAGATAGAAAGATCACGACCAAGGAGATCAAAAGGGCGTTTGGTGTTGTTAACCTTGGCGACTACACCAAACCGAGAGGTTTCGACAGCAAGACCTTCTGGCCCCACATCTGTGCCGACGGGAGCCCAAGTTGGGCGTCGGGGCATTGCAAGGCTTCCATGATCCGAAACCCAGTCATCCGGATAGTCCGTGCGATTCTGGCCCACACTCTGTTCGCCAGGACGGAGAACAGCTCCCTGAGAGACGCGGAGCTAATGATCATCTACTACATGCTCAACCAGGAACACATGAACTTTGCTCAACTATTTTTGATGCAGTCTAACAGGATCTCGGGAGCCCAGAAGGGAGCCATTTGCATTGCAGGCTTGTGGACTACACTGTTGTATGCGCTGGGGGTCGATGTATCCGAGGTGCAGGCCGAGCCAATGACTAGGCTCATACTTGAGAAGCTGGTGCATCTCCGGTTTATTCATTCGGTGCACCCGCTCTACCTCTTCATTCAGCGCAGCCCTCCTTTCTTCCCTCTGTCGAACCCCGAGCTCACTAATGTAGGGCTTAGGCAGTACAGAAGTAACTGGAAGCTAGACACTCTAGCTCATTTGGAGGCCGTCCATGCCGCTGAGGAAGCCCGCCGGCAGAATCCGAACCCCGAGTTCGAGGAGCCCCGCTTCGAGGAGACACACGAGGAGGCTCACGAGGAGACACATGAGGAGCAATCTCGCCATCAGGAGAGGGGAGGCTCATCCTGACAGCCGCACAAGGAGCAGCCCATTTACTACGAGCGTCGCACGCAGCGTGTGGCGTTCGAGCAGAGGCTCAGCCATCTGGAGCAGCAGTGGGGCGACTGGAATGCCCAGCTCCAGGCCATTGCAGTGGCACAGCAGACCCAGGCCACCGCACAGAGATCCTTCGAGGCCGAGCAGCGCCAGCATTGGATGGCAGAGGACCGGCATTTTGCCCTGGAGCGGGCGCGTTGGGAGCAGCAGCAGGCGCATGAGGAGCAGATGCGGCAGTTCTTGGCCAGATTCCCACAGTACTGGCCCCCGCCGCAGTGAGGGTTCACAGAGGTTTTCCCACACATCTCCGTGATCTTTTTCCCCCAACTTATTCTTTCCTTCGTGTAGAATAAGTTTAGGGGAGGGGGATGTGATCGGTCGATGTGTGCTTCTTACCTTTTCTATCTTTTATCTGCTCCACCTGTTTGATACTGATGTACTGAATTTGATACTCATTTGATACATTGCATCGTGAACCACTTTTATTGCTTTTGTTATTCGTATTAATCTTTATTTTAGTAGAGTTAATTAGGACCTGTCAACTCGTATTCATTTCGTTTCTATTTTCTGTTGGGTCTGTAATTGAGAACCTGAATAGTGGAAGGGAATGAATTGATAGGGTGGTTATCTCTGCATTATTGATCAAGTTTATGATGACAGCGTTTTCTTTCTCGTGAAACTTACATTGATTGCTGTAAATAAATTGGTGAGGTGTGAATTGACGAAATTGATTTTGGCCTCTTAAATACGCTAAAAGCCTATGAGAATTGAGCCTGTATTTTTGTTTCATTGAGGGTATGTCGCTGTGCACTTGATCTCTAGAACTTGCTCTGGTTTCTTGCTAAAAATTGCATAGGAGAGTGCCAAGGACTTAGAAATGATCTTAGGCCATCGTTTCATAAGCCACAATGAACCCAAACACTAACCCGATACATACTCCTTTGTTAGCCCAGTTGAGCCTGAAAATCTTTTCTTTCTTAACCCGGATGATAGGAGGTGTGGATGGATTTGTAAGGGTATCCAACAGTGTTAGGTGGTGAAAAATAGAGTTTGTAAATGCAAGTAGTCCAAACACTTTTGATGGACAATAATTCTTTTAGTACAAGTGTATTGCACGATAAGTGCATCAGTGTTATTGTAATTATTCATTAATAGTTATGTCCGAAAGAAGTCTTTAGCGGACAATATATAAAAATTAAAAAAAAAAGAGAGAAGTCGAATTATGCACTGGATGTGCAAAGTAGTTGTGTAAATTTCGTAGAGTGTGCATACTTGTTTAAATGTATGGAATGCACAAGAGTTGTTATAATAATTTTCATTGTTGAGTCCGAAACCTATCAAATCACCGTTGATGGGATGCGTCTGGTTCAGTTATTACTATAAGTTCTTGTTAGAGTCAGTTGGTTCGTACAGGTGGTATGTGATGAGGAAAAAGTCGGGAGTGAATGGAGTTATAAGGTTGTATTTATTTAGTCACTTTTAGCCAAATTTTCCATACCCTTCACCAATGTGCCCACATTAGAACCTAATATAAAGACCTTTTTGATCTTTGTCCTAGCACTCCCATAGTCAGTGGAGAGTTTAGACGATGAGCAAGCTTGAGGTAGAAAAAGATGTGCAGTTGACAATTTGAGAGTATATACTGGCCTTTCTTACATATTGAGCGAAATACGAGTGATACACTATCTTGTGAGAAGCGGACTTTTAGAGGCCAGGATTGAAATTGTTTGTGTGCACTAAACTGATGAATGACGCAGTGATTGGTGTGGGAATCACAACCCCATTTTATGTCTGAAATAGCTAATGATCAATTAATGCACCCCTCGTGTTTATCTTTTTCTTTTAATTATTTTCTTCATTGTTCGAGGACGAACAATAGTTTAAGTTTTGGGGGTTGATAAACACTCACTTTGTGCATTTTACTGATGTGGATTTGCTCACTTTTGACCTTAGATTGGATTATTACGTGGTGTTTTCATACATTATCCATATTCTTTTAGGAATTACTACGTTTGGTCTAATTTGTGGTTGTTTATGCAGATTTCACGCACATTTGAGTTGTTTACAAGATTTGAACAAGTACCCTGGGGCCAATCGATGCTAGCTTGCACTGGGAAGAGGAAAGAGTCAGAAAATACTGAAGAGTTCGCCGAAATCATGTTCGAGACAGAATCGGCGACCCAAATGACACAATCGGCGATCGCCGGTCATGTAGATGGGTCGCCGATTGTGATTTTTCCAGCCATTCTCACGGCACATTATCGGCGACCCAAATGACACAACCGGCGATCGCCGGTCATGTATATGGGTCGCCGATTCTGCGAATTTTCACACCAACCTTCGATACACGATCGGCGACCCACATGCACAACCGGCGGTCACCGATCGGGCAGTCCAAACCGCCGATTTTGTCACGATTTGACGTATTCTGACGAATCTGAAGCCCAAAACCATATCTTTTGGAGATTTGAAAAGCCCCAACTATAAATAGGACGTCCCTGAACCTAAATAAGGTTCCTTTTTCCAATTTTTGAAATTAGAGAGCTTAGAATCCACAGCAAAATCAGGGGAACTGAAAGAGCACTCCAGGAATTGAAGATTGAAGACACCACGGGTTTTTAATTTCCATGATTTTTGTTCTTGTGACTCTTTATCCTTTTGTTTTTCTAAAACTTAGCATGATTGGCTAAGTTTAAACATGGATTCTAGGGTTTGAAACTTTGTAAATATTCATTTAACAATTTATGTGATTTAATGTTCCTGTTCCATTGATGTTCTGATTTCTTTGGGATTTTCATTAATTGCGAGATACTGGCCATTGATTGTGATTTGAATTGGTAGTTTTTGAACCGAGAGGTCTAGGTTATCAATTAAGACGCAAGTAAATTAGATTTATTAGAACAATTGTCCGAGAGGAAATTGAACTTTTGAAGGGTTTTGAAATCTAAGGTTTTTAATCAAGAGTAAAAGTCTTTTGTATGTCCGAGAGGAATCACTTGATCTTTTATTTCCATGTTATGGTTTAGAGTCCGAGAGGATCACCTGATAACGCATTTGCGATTAACTCACATCTTTGGGAATTAAATTGGGATTGAATTACATAAAGAGTTGTTGGATAATTACTCAAAGTGGATTGCCCTGGAATCCTATTTTCTCATAAGTTTTCTAAAATCAGCTAAATTAGTTATTTACTTTACTTTGCTTTTAAATCATTGATAGTTTAAATAAACCAACTTCATTTTCTAATTCGCCTAAATAGTAGTACGGTGTCTATGCTTTAGTGCTTGATTATACTTCGAGCCTGCAGTCCTTGAGTTCGATAAAATTATTACTTGCCCTCTGCAGTGGTCTGTACACTTGCAGCTATAGCGCGTTGCGAAACGCGCTATACAATCTGAGTGCAACTCGATCACCTTCATCGAAGATTCAGAAGATGAAGTGGAAACCGAGGAAGAAAAGGAAGACCGAGCTGCCATTAAATGGGAGCAAGGGAACGGGATGGCAAAATTACCAATTACACCATCTCACCCTGATCACTAATTATTTTAACTAGCAATTTGAATAATGCTAATAATATAGCGGCAAATAAAATTATTGAATCCCAGAGGATTGAAATAATGAAAATCTTATGTATTAAAACATAGTTTCTTGAAATAATGGTTAGGAAAACTGACTCATTCATATGTCAATTAGAATGGCACATCTCACTGTTGATCCCATCAATACATAACGATGTACCGACACATCAAGTAGCCAAGGTAAGCTCACTTATAAACTGATGTGTCGCAGCCTAAATCGATGACCTATTCAGGGACTATGTTTATGTAATATATCGTTTGCTAAAATAAGAACTAACCCAAGTTGGTGCCAAAATCACCAGTTTGGAGGGCCTAACTCTGAAAGACTTTCTCTTTATATTGACTAACTCTTGTTTTAGGACTAACACTACGCCTCTATCGGCTAGGGAAGTTTTGGTGAGTGATGGTTCTTCGTTTCATGATCCTCTCTTGTTAGTGCCCCGCAGTAATTAACCATTACACGGCCGAACCTCTAATATGATGTACATCGTGTCAATCAATTTCTTCAATCTCGTACTGATGACCACTTTCAGGTAGTGAAGCATATCCTTCGGTATGTGAAAGGAACTATACACTTTGGTCTATCTTTTACTCGACGTTTTGATCATTTTGTTCGGCTACTTAGATGCCGATTGGGAACATTGCATTGATACTCGTTGGTCTATATATGACTGCTCTATTTTTCTCTATGGGAATCTTGTTTCTTGGAGTGTCAAAAAGCAAACTAAAGTTGCATGTTCTAGTTGCAAATCCGAATATTGTGTTATGGCAAAATGTTGTTGCTGAGCTCATTTAGCTTTCAAACATTCTTCATGAGCTTCATTTTTCTCTATCTTCTAGGCCGAAGCTATTATGTGACAATAGAAGTGTTGTCTTCCTTAGCCAGAACCCTATAGCCCATAAACGAGTTAAATACATTGATTTCTATTATTATTTCATTCGAGAGCCAGTATATCCTCGGGGAAGCTTATCACGGATTTTGTTCCTTTTCATCTTCACCTTACTGATATATTCACAAAGAGTCTCTAGAAACCAACTTTTGAGTTAGTTCGGTCCAAGCTTTGTATATGTCTTTACCTCACACAATGCTTGAACGGAGATAACAATGGAAATAAATGATTTGTTCCTCATTTAATGTAATTAGTGATTTTTTTTCCCCCTCATATTATCTTCCCTTATTTATGTGAATCCGTTGGACTCTTACTCTTATATATATCAGCTTTGCCGGTCACCTATTAACGGTGATCACAATATCTTTATTCACATTAGATTAATTTTATGTATTCAATTCCACCTAAGGGTACATAATAATATTTAGTATTTAATTTTTAGTTTATAGTTCATATTAAATCATTGAGATGATTAATTCATCTAACAGTTAATGGTTTTTGTTTTTATTTTTATTTTATTTTTAAATATTAAATAGACTATACATTGTCTTAAACAAAACTATTATTATCACAATAACAATTATTAAAATTAGTAAAAACAATAGTGAAATAAATTAAAATACTAAAAGAAATTATTTAAAAGCAATTAAAATTCTCTCACTTTCCCTTTAAAAAATGTCACAGCAATATTAGTTCTATTTTATTCTTGTTTAATAATTTTCACATTATAACTTGTACATTTACAATAAAACTACTAGGAGTAATAATTTCAACAAAGTTGTATTTATATATTTTTCCTATTGAAAGCATTTCATTTTCAATCATTTATTTTATTTATTGTATTTTTAATAATGCAAATATAACTTTTTTATGAATCTAACTCTTATTTGTGTAGGATTTATGTTTAATTTGTTTTTTTTATTTTTATTAAATATATATATATATATATATATATATATATATATATATATATATATTTCAACAATTATTAGAAAATATATAATTTTAAAATTAAATTTTAATATTATAAAATAAGATATCAAATTTATTAACTTGGTTATAGCTAGGAAGCAAGTTAAAAAAAAAAAAATTAATCCGTGATTTTACACCTAACCCAAAGTCACACCATTGTGGTGATGATTTGTATTTCATTAAATTATATTCGATAAATAAGTGTTTCTCCCAATTTCATCGCTCATCTCTCTCTTTGCCTCCTCGCCGAATCCTTCAAGGTAAAAACTGAATTTTATACTTTAGTTTCTAGTTTCATTAAGCCTTAGGTTTCTTTTTCTTTTGAGTGTGTGGAGAAGAAAACGTTGTCTGATTTAGTCTGACAGGCGGTTGAAGATGGATAGCAACAGTTGGCGGGCAGCCCAAATGTCCAGTCAGGTAATCAGCAGCGAAGCAATGCCCGATTGGAGAACTCAGCTCCAGCAGGACTCCAGGCACAGGATTGCCTACGAGATGTAAATTCTTTTGCTTCTCTTTTTTTATTTATTCAATTGGTCTAATTCCAAATACCAAACTCAAATTAAAGTAAATATCCGGTCAAACAGCAATTCATCTCCAACTAAAAACATCATACTCAAACTCAAAAGAATATTCATTGACGTATTCTTTTTTCACAAATTTTTACAAGTTTCAAATAGGATAATTGTCGATTCAGGGCCCAAAATGTAGTTTAATTGTGGACCCACAACTCGAAAGTTCGTACAATTCTCATTTCACGAACTAATGATGAGGTACTGGAATAAAAATTTTATTAGTTTATGAATCTTGAATTGGGAATTTTCGCAATCTTTTTTCAAGTCCCGAATCGACAATTAAATTATCTTTCGGATGTTAGATTAATAATACTCCTTTCAAGTACTATCAATATATTTATCAAATTCGCTATCAAACCCTTTAAGTAACTTCAAACAAAATAAATTATTATGAAATAATTAATTTTTAATAAATACAAAATTTTATTAATTGTCTATTTATTTAAATAAGAAATATAATTAACTGAATATTTATTTTTTTAAATATTAAAATACATAAAATCAAATAAAAAATAACTAAATATAAAATTAATTTTATAGCTGTAATTCATAAAGTATTATTTTTAAACTTCCATTTACAAATAAAATTAAATTATAACTTAAATTAATAAAATCATGTAATAGAAAAGCATTAACATATATAATGTTGGGAAATAGGGGAATATATCTCAATGTTTCATCAATTAGGAATTTTATTCCAATATTTTTTAATTAGAAAGTTATATCCAAAATTTACTTTTACTAGGAAATTAAATCCTCAAATGCCAACTCGCTCAACTGTTAAATGTCATATGACATTGACGTGGCGGTGACTCAAAGCCACATCACTGTCTTATGGCATTGACTTAAAGCCTCAACTAATTCCTCCGTCCCGACAGAGTAGACCTTCTTATCAAATCGGGCCTCTCAACTAAATTGACCCATTTTAAAAAATGGCAACATTTTCACACTCAACAATAAAATATTCATTTCACTATTGCATTCTACACTCAACAATAAAATACATATTTGATATTTTAAATTAAAATATTATCGACGTACACATTTTTTTAATTTTTTAATAAAGAGTTTTTATTTTATACCTAATATTTTATTTTTAATAATACTTTAATTTGAAATACCAAATGTGTATTTTAAAATTAATCCTTGATGAATAAAAATATTATTCAAAACTAAAATATTTTTAAAATAAAAAATACATTAATTATTAAATTTAAAATATTTAAAAAACAAATATACAAGTCTATGAGTCAATGTCACATCAATACCATTTTACCTTTAAAAGTTGAGTTGACTTTTGAGGATATGATTTCTCAAATTTTGGAATATTAATTCCTTAATTGAAAAAGTTGGGATAAAATTCCTTTTTTGTGAGACATTGGCATATATTTTATTGCTTTTCTTAAAATGTATACATGAGTATTGAGTAAGGACTATTCTGTACTATATGTAACTTTATTTGTAATAGAAGAGAAATTAAAGGATGACTTCATAAATAACTCCCGCTAGTTGCAACGGATATTTGCGTTTGCAAGGAATGAGAAAACTCATTTTGAGTTTGCATTTGTCGCAGGATTGGAGCATGATTTTGGGTTGATTCTGCGTCTCCAGTAGGATTAGTTAATTTCTTACTACATTAATGCACCCAAAGACCAGTACACATTTTTTTCAAATATAGCTTTTGTTGTCGATCTTGAATAACACTATGCTGCTTAATCAATAGATTGGAGACTTTGAAGAGGCATCTTCCTATCTATGGACAGGGGTCACTGCAGGAATTTTACAAAATGGCCATCAGATTTGAGGAAAACATGTATACTACTGCAACTAGCCAGGTATATATGAGACATGGTTTCCAATTTCCATTTCAACTGTTTGCAACCCAAATTATTCATTTGTTGTATCTCTGTGTTTCTTTTTTGGTTTGCAGTCAGATTATCTAACGAGGATATCTTTGAAAATGTTGGCAATAGAGTCAATATCCCGGAATCGAAAGGTGAATTCTCTTCAGTCTAATGCTGCAGCTACTAGCCAAAACCCCAGGGATCCAGGTAAAGAAACTTATATTATGTTATTTGCTGGGGATCAATCCTCCATTGCTGAGCTAGCTTTAGTAATGGACTCGGGGCCTTCTGGCTTGGGTTGGCGTGTTCACGGTCCGATTTGGTTAGTTATGGAGGGAAATTTCGGCCAAATCATTTAGTACAGTTTGAGATTTTTCCAAACCAAACCGTATAAAAAATGGTTCGGTCCGGTCAATTTCACGGTTTAAATGAAACATGTTTTAAATTTCAATAATGCACTATAATATATATTTCAAAAAAATAAAATATATAGGTTAAGGTTTCAAATTTATTAAATATGTTATATGATTGATGAAAAAAAATATGTTGAATGTGAGTAGTAAGATTCGAAATTGGGCTACCTAAGATGGATAGGTTGTGCTTACCAACTCATCTGTACATATATACTTGAAAAATTATTAAATAATATATATATATATATATATATATATATATATATATAATGTGTGTGTAGCAGATTTGTGCCTGTTAGTTTAAAATCGGTCAAATAAATTCGATTTGACTAATTTCGGCCAAACGGTGAACACCCTAGGCTTGAGTACTATTGCGTTTGCATTTCATGTGGGATTATTTTAGGCAGGGGCCACTCATTCTTATTAAATTGGCTTATAAGAAGAGGGATATATCGGTATTATAAGATGGTTCGTGTCACTTTCGTGAGTTAATGTGGACGTTTAATACGCCCCTCATGCACATCGTACAACTATTTGTATCACAAATCATTAATAATCGTTATTGAAGAACCTATCGTTGTAATTAAGTTGACTCTAATGCTATGTTAGGAATTTGGGAATTGAGATCCATAACGAATCATCAGCTTAACCTCACCATTATAGCATGTTTCATACAAGTCAATGTCAGGCATTTAACACACTCCAATGACATGAACCACTTTTCAATAATTTTATATCCATCTCCTAACATGATATCGGTAACGCTACAATTTTCTTATAGCAAAATAGTAGACACTGATAGAATAAAATGGTGCGCCACTTTATTAATAAAAGATGTGACAAAGAGAATTTTTTTTTTCTTGGTTGCAGCTCACAAGCATGCCCTCCACCACTTTCAACCTCGAATGCACACAAATGAAGATCAACTGAGTTCTCGGATGCAAAAGTTGAATATAAAAGAAGGCAGGATAAATATATTTGGGTTCTATATACTATTATTTAATTTTGCATTTAGATGTTTATGATTGTATTGTGGGATGACTAATTTTAGGTTTGTTTGATGCAGATGATGTGGATGCTAATATATAGAGCTTTCCCTTATGATGCTGCAAATTTCAATGTCATGTCTCATGTGTGATTGTTGGATTCACTGCTACTACTACTACTTACGCAGCACCCAATAAATATCACTCTTGGCTATTGTAATGTTTTCTTATACCATAAACATATTGCATAATATTTACAACATATATTTTATACATTTGATCATTTCGAGAACTTTGATTTTTATTATTTTTTTATTTCGTGATTTTTAAACCGCTTTATTTCTTTTTTTCGAGAAAATAAAGTCTAGTATGTTCTTGTTACAATCACATTTACACCTATTTAGTTCCGCTCACTATTATAATCTTATGAAATCAGCTTATAAAGAGAGATATCTCACATTTATAGGGTGATTTATCACTTTTATATAGCAATTTAGCATGTTTGGAGTTTTCCCTAGTTTGGAGATTTTTTTTATCCTAGACTTAAATGTGAGGTTTTGAGAATGTTGGCAAGTCAATTATATTAGAATGTAAGCTTAGAAACCTTATGTTAAGCTATAAATCGAATATGCCATCAATTGCTTTGGTTTTTGAGATTTTTGGCTTCATAATTAAATGTTGAGCATTTGTTACGATTTTACCATGAATTTGGTGTTTGCATGCTTAGAATCATCCCTAGGCTATTTTTTTTTATGTTTGTAAACCAAATGGTGCGTTGAAAATTGAATGGGCGATTCCGGATAACCGTTTGAATTAAAATCCTAACCCAAAAGAGTCGACCCTCTGTTTCGGTTGATGCATTATGTGTCGGTCAATACAAAATGCATTGATCGACATGAATACCCCACTCAATTTCCTTCGTAGTAGTCGATATGTTCATATCGGTCGACATCTCATATATCCGTCGACATACACATATAGATCGACGCACACCATTTCGTTTGGCATAGAATTTATTTTGATTTAATTGATCTCGTCGGTCGACCTACTTCATTTTCATCAACACATGTACATTGATCGACATACCTTATTTCGATCGACATCCTTACATTGAGAGACATCTAACACGCCAATCGTGTCACGCCCCCATTTAGCTTCCCCGGCTTATGAGAGCGCGACGGGTTAATCTCTTGAGATTTCTCGCCAAGTGACACTATTATGAATAAGACTAAGCGGAAGCTGACATTTGATAAGATGATTATAGGATTACGTTCATACAAAAGAACCATCATCTAATAGAGTTTAAAACCAACACGATAATTTTACACAAATCAAGGGGAAGTTTGGTTTAGAGGTTCAATGCAGCGAAGATTTACGTAGTGGAGATATGTATATAAAGTTACATATCTCAGGATCAAGCTCTGGTTCGGACTGCTCACACATTCCTGCTACCGCCTCCTCTGCTCCAAGCTTTAACCTGCATGTTTTAGAAATAACATGCAGGGGCTGAGTACACCGTGTACCCAGTGAACACATCCCCGAAATAATACAAATATAAATTGTTATGCCATTTATTAATAAGACATGAGGTTTTACTTTAGAAATCATCTCATGCTTATAAAAACAGTTTCATAGACTCTGCAGAGTTAAATATTTCACGTGTGATCATAATCTGTTTCAATGGGTGGTTTGGAAGCAGACCTTCTTCCAAATCACGATGTACAGTTGGGAATGGCGTAATCCACTCAACCCACTGTCATCAAAGTGCACTTATCTCGGAATGCCCATCGAGATACGATCAACTTTACCCACCTTATCACCCCTGAGTGTCAACCCGCGGTTGACCACTCACCAATTAATAGACTGGGGCAACAGGCCACCAGTATGACATACTAGAGTTTTAGCTCTTGGTACTGCGGCGCAAGAGCAAAAACCTTCTTGGGCTCGCAATTAGTCAAAATTTGCGCAAGGATTTTAAACTTGGTGCATTTTACTGACGTCTTTATTTTCTCTGGCCAAGTTCTTCTGGCTTCAGAGGTACAAATATGATTCACAAAACCATTTTTGGCATAACAACAATTTTAATACAAAACCTTTTTCATTCATTTGGTTTTTGAAAAGAAAACATTTTCATACTTTAGATTTTTATATAATGAAAGCCCACCTTTTATTCTTACGGATTTTGAAGTACGGCGGCTGCTCAAAAGCAAGACCTTGCCAAGTATGAATCCTTTAAACACAAATCAACACAATGCACAAATAAGCTTAACATTTAAGCCACCTTTAACACTTAGTGCCATCCATTCATAACAACAATTTACGATAGTTTACTAACACATATGTCGTCTCAATTTCTCAATCATTTCTCTTATCATGAATTTCCAATTTATTCCACAATCAATCATGGCTCATCTATGCTCAATTCATTCATAGATAATGATCTTAAGCATTATTATCGTTCTAATTCATACGTAATGATTAACCAATCATAGAGTTTTAAAATTATGACATAATTGCAACAAGCTTCATATATGTCAACAATCCTAACTTAGAACATCATGCTCATATCATTAGTCACCTTATCTCATTTAGTTGCTATGATCATACTATCAAGTCTTAGTTCTTCCTTCAACCGATCCAAAATTCTTAGTCAAGCAATTTATACTCCGATGATTATGATAACATAAGATCAATCAATTAAGCAATCATATTCCCCATCCAATCGAGTTATAATCTCATATATTATGCATGGTGTGATCCTAAAGATGATATTTAAGTTCATTCATCGAGAGCAATCGAATCGAGCAAGGAAATCAGAGTTTTCCCTGAACTCATCCGGCTCTGGCGCGGTCTGTTGCTGACCGGGCCTCCACCACGCCCCGACCGTGCCAAAAAGCCTTCTGGAACATGTCTCGGACGAGGTCAGAACCCTTGACCGTGCCTCGACCGCGCCAGCTACGGGCTACGTCCTGTTTCTCTCGTTTTCACCCAAATTTCAACCATTATCAACCACCAACAATATTCACAACTTAATTTCATCAAACACACATGCTAAACAATGTAAATACACACTTGCATGTA
>JAPKLW010003601.1:0-38726 GCA_026898455.1 Plectranthus barbatus
TAGATTAATTCAAGGACCGAGAGGTGACGATTAATTTAGATGTCTAGCTATTGATAGAAGGACCGAGAGGTGAATATTAATAGTGGGAATAGGAATACATGATACGATCTACACTATCCAAACAGATGTACTAGATGTAGGAATTGAACTGATTTGCTTATCAGATTGACTAATTTGGTGTACTTTGAGACCGAGCGGAGATGAGTCACTAATTAGTAATCTAGGTTATATTTGCCAAACAAGAAAATATAGCATTGTTGCAGTATTCCACCTGTTAAATTAATTGGCTCCTACATGTTATCCATAATAAGAGTTCTTCCCTAGAATCTGTGTTCTTTTAAAATTGCTTTCAAAACTACTTTAATTTTCAGCATTGTCATCTTTACTTTATAAAACCCTGATTTTGGATCCCTCAAACAATGAAACTTAGAATCATAATTAGTACATAGGATAATTTCCCCACACAATTCCCCTGGATTGATAACCTTAGGGTTTACAAATTTATTTGCCGCTGTTATTATAATTAATCTGTTAGAAATAACAGTGATCAGCACGCCTAGATTCTTGGCCATTTCCATCATCAATTTCATCTGCTCCTCTCTAGCTTTGTTCATCATCTGCATCTGCATTTTCATATGTTCATTTCTCATTTGTTCTCCCTTTATCTGCTCTTCTCTTGCTTTTTCCAGCAACTGCAACTGCATCCTCATTTTCTCATCCCTTATCTCTTCCCCATTTCTGACAATATCAATGATAGAGGCCATGGATGTCTGGACCTGATGTCTCACTTCTTGTCTGATTATGTCTCGTACTGTATCATCCATGGTCAATGTGGGAACACTAACTGAGATAGGGTTAGGAGACAGTGTTTCCTGAGGAACAACTGTCTGTTCAACATGAAGAACCATTTCCCTTGAGTCTCCCTCAGTGGTAGTTTCCTCTGCCATCTCTATTTGATGTGAGTGAGCAGTTAAGGCTGCTGCCTCCTCCTCTTATCTTTTTTTTTTTTTCTGCTTCCTCTGCCTCCTGTCTTGCCCTTTCTGCAGTTGCTGCAGCTTCGACCTCTTCTTTCTTTCTCTGCTCAGCTGCTTCTATTCTCCTCTGCTCAGCTTCTCGTTCTAGCCTTAGCATCTCTTCCTATTCTTCTTGAATTTTCAGAGCCTTTTTCGCAGAGTATTCTTTAGTAGATTTGCATCGATACAAAATCTGAAGTTGTTTCAGGAGAAAATTATGCAGTGTTCGCTCACAAATGATTTTGAGGGCTCGCTCGACAGTTGCTTGAAGAGTTAATGTGTGTGAGTGTTGAATGGCTAGCTCCAAAGCAGCTTCCTCTGCCTTTCGCTGTCTCTCCTCTTCCTTCTTCCTTAACCTTTCAATTTCCTTTTCTTTCTCTTCCTCAAGCACAGATAGATTCATCCTAATCTCTTTAGCCTTTGCATCCAGTTTGATTTGAAGAACAAGCAGCCTTTCCAGAGCAGCGTTGTTTTCATCTATCTTCCTTTGAATGATCACCAGAGTATATTTTTCTATGTCTTCAGTGGCATCATCTTGATGAATTCCCCCTATTTCCATGAGGGACTGTACAATTGCGCCTTGTTCATCTGTGCGGATGGATGCTACTTGTTCATTGGAGTTTGATTCCGATGCAGTTCGACCGTCCTTGGGAGTAGATTGGGGGTTTTCCTGCATTTGAGACAAAGTCTCTTCAGAATTTGAGCTCCTCATGTCAATAATATCCACCTGCTCATTAGTTGGATAGAATCCAAGTGCCTCAAGATGTAGGCAGTTGAAAGCTTTAGCAGACATGGTATCAATATTCTGAACTGTCTCATGTGGAAATGAGGATTGTCCAGTTCCACCAACTGGATCAAGGCATTGCAGTTTCATTGAAACGTCCATCATAGATACATCAAAATCATCACCTTTTCTCTTCTTTGGTTGTTCAACAACAATCTGCTTGCCTTTCTTGGCACGATGCATTTCCTCTTCCATGATAACTTCCATCTGCCTCTTGTTCTTCTTTTTCTTCTTTGCAATTTCTTCACGATTTTGGAACAGAACAATTTTCTTCTTGCCTAGAACTGTGGTGGCAGTTCTTTTAGGCTTTCTGGCACTATCAGCAACTTGAACTGGAGGTATCGTGGCGAGACTGTCGGCTGTCTCAAGGTCTACCACTTTGTCATCAAAATTGTCCCGATCATCAGCATCTCCATCATCTCTGTCATCTCCATCATCTCTTTTATCTCCTTCCACTAATCGGTGGACGGGGTTCCTCGGAGGGATAAAGTCAGACGGGAGAAGGTCTTCTCCCTCTTGGTAAAGGCCAATCAGTTTCTCAATGAGATAACTGACCTTGAGCCCAAAACTGACACTTGATGAAAACTTCTTGTTTTTTCGAATGCCTTTATTTTTCTTGGCATTCTCAAGCAGTCCTACATAGATGTACTCTGCCCAGTTTCCCCCTGGACCATCGTTAAGTACCATCATAACTGCATACTTAGGTTGACTCAGTTCTGAGAAAGATCCTGCTCCACAGTACAACATTCTCAGTGCAACCTCACTGAGCATCTTGTAGAAGGGTTTCAGTTTTGATATCTTGGTGGCTGGTTTCCACTCCTCCTTGTGATCGGGCTTTATCCAGTCAGTCCAATGTCTTTCCATAGCTTTCTTCTTGATCAAGATAACTGGCGGTGTTGATCCCTTTGTTGCGTAGATGCAGATTCAGAGCAACAAGATCAACATCAACTCGGATCTCAATCTTCTCAACTTTCATCTTAAACGATAGTTCATCCTTAGCTATGATCGTGGAATTCTGCTACGCGATAGGGTTTGAATCTTCAGGGGAATGCTGTCAAAAATTGCATCAATTTTTCTGCAGAGAGCATCTTGGTAAGTTCATCATCTGTAACAATAGATCCGATATCTCCTCAATTTTGGATCTTTTCCTTCATGACTTCTGCTGCCCTAATTTGTTTGATGTTTAGTCCGTAAGAATATACATCGTCTTTCACAAATTGGACTAAATCTACGTGAGGAGTTTTCTTCGTGACAACGTATCGCTCGGGGTTATCGGAGGTACTGGGACCTACCGTCTATTGTGTCTTCTTTTTCGGCATGATGAGTAGATGTAATGTGAGTAAATGGGGAGGGGGATTCGAGTGTAGGCTTGGAATTTTTTATAGGAGAGTTTACAGAGAGTAAGGTGTTGAGAGTAAAAGTGGACGATGATGAAGAAGAGTGTTTATGAAAGGTCTATAAAGGCTTGATCAATTGATAATCAAGATCCACGACTATGATTGAGAACCCCTTTCTGCGATCAACGACTGAGGTTGAAGCTAACGTAGGCAACTGTTCATTTTTGTCACATCGTTTAGGAACGTATGGGATGAGTGATGTGGCTCCGTGTAATACGCCGTTATGCTGCCCGCATTAAATGCAACGTGCAACCGAAGACTTCAACAAATTCAAAACTCGTGCCCATATTCAATCGCTGTTTTCCCTTTTCACCTTCTTCATCAAACTGCGTGGGACAGTTCACAACTGTCCTGATAGAAAAACTGAGTAACTGCATCAACCTGACTTGCCAGTTAGAAACTGTGATCTTATGCAGTTTTTTCACGCAGTTTTCATAAGCACTCAGGTCTTGACCTCCATCTTTAGGATTTTATGCAAAGTCTGAGGAACCGTACTTCCATCAATTGACTATTCACTGACTCTGCACCCATTAGCCCTCTGACCTTTTGGCCACATGTCCATTCATGGATGGTTCGATGCAGTTGTCAAGCATTTAATGTTGACTTATCAAATTCTAAATCTGAACCATGAAGAGTCATGTCCTGCATTTAAGTGTCTTGGTATCCTCTCGATCGTCACACGAGATCGTCTATAAATACCCCTTTAAACGATCATTAGATTACATACAACTCTTTCTTCTTGGATTCAAATATCACATCTGACAAAAACATGTCTTCTCCAAGTGATATCACAAGAATCTCTATTCTACGAAACAAGATTTTGGATAGAGGTGGTCTTTATCGACAACACTGGAGAAATCCGACCATCTATGAGTCTGTGGTGGGAAGCCTGCGGAGGAGTGGGCTTGAAACCTTTGTGACCAAGGAGCCTCACACCTTTCAAGCGGATGTGTTGAAAGTGCTTGCTCACAATTCCACTATCACTGAGGATGACGAGATCTATTGTAATCTTAGTGGGGAGGAGTTCTTTTGGTCGGCTGACTCTTTTGCTACCGACTTTGGGCTTAGCCACAATGGGACGCCGCTCATGGATTATCTTAGAGAAAAAACGACGCTTGAGTTGTCGGCATGACAACATTGGAGAGCTGCAGACGTCGGCTTCCATCCAACTGTAACTACATGATTCCTGATGCTGCACTACCTATTGTCCTTCGACATCGTGAACCAGATGGTGGTAGGCAACTCCCCTCTTGATTGTAGCTTTTCTCTGCCCATTTGGAAGACGATGATGGCATTTGAGGACGAGGCTGAGGTGGATTGGGCATCTTTCATCTTCGACCGCTTGAAGATGGCCTTTTAGAATCTACCTGATGTCACCGTCCCATATGGAATGCAGTTGAACTGGCTGATTGAGAAGTAGATCCCCTACTTCACCGAAGGCCAGTCGAACCTGGATGGCTCCGACTACTATCCTCCAAGATTTGTGCCCACTCCATGATTGTATTTTGATCATCTTTAATGATTTTCTGTATTTTTATTTTCTTATCCTTTTATGATGTACTCTCTCCATCAATGAAATCATTTTTTTAAAATGTCAAGCAAACGATTCTAACATAACTGACTTAACTATACATCCAATCAGTTTTGTACAGCTCAGTTTTCATCTCGGTCCTTTGAGATTTCATCAAACTCTAGAAGACCTAGTTTGATACATAGCTCTTTAAGACGAGCCTCAGGTAGCGGTTTGGTGAAAATATCTTCTAGCTATTCATCCGTCCTTATTTATTCAACCGATATATCTTGCTTCTCAACATGATCTCAGATGAAGTGATGACGAATGTCGATGTGCTTTGTCCTAGAATGTAGAATTAGATTCTTCGATATGCAAACTGCACTGTTGTTGTCGTAGTATATCGACACACATCCATATTCTATTCTATAATCCTTGAGCTGTTGCTTGATCCATAGCACCTGAGCACAACAGCTGGCGGCTGCAACATATTCGGCCTCAGTGGTTGAAGTAGCCATTGAATGCTATTTTTTGCTGAACCAACTAATCAGATTATGGCCTAGGAACTGACATGTTCCACTTGTGCTCTTCCTATCAATTCTGCAACCTCCAAAATCTGAATCCGAGAATCCATTTAGCATGATTCCATCAGACTTGGGATACCATATACCCAAAGACTCAGTCTTCTTAAGGTATCTCACTACCTTTTTTGCTGCTTCCAAGTGGGACTTTTTAGGGTTGGCCTGGAACCTTGCGCAAACTCCCACAACATAAGAGATGTCAGGTCTGCTAGCAGTTAGATATAGCAAAGACCCAATAATCCCTCGATAGGCAGCTGGATCAACTGCTTCTCCTTCTTCATCTAGAGTGATCTGAGAACTGGAGCTCATCGGGATCCTCGAGACTTTGCCTTCTCAGGGCAAAATTTGTTGATCAAATCTTGAGTGTATTTCTTCTGACTAATGAAAATTCCTTAATCAGACTGATCCACTTGCAGTCCAAGAAAGAATTTCATTTTGCCCATCATACTCATTTGGAATTTGTTTTGCATCAATTGGGCAAACTTCTCACAAAGACTTGTGTTCTTGCTGCCGAAGATGATATCGTCTTGATTACTGTAAAATCTACAGATTAATTATAGCAACAGTGGCAAATAAATTTGTAAACACTAAGGTTATCGAATCCAGGGGAATTGTGTGGGGAAAATATCCTATGTACTAATTATGATCCTAAAATTTATTGTTTGAGTGAACAGAAAATTAGGGTTTTGATTTGGAAAATAAAGATAACAATGCTGAAAATTAAAGAGGTTTTGAAAGCAAATTTAAGAGAACACAGATTCTAGGGAAGAATTCTTATTATGGATAACATGTAGGAATCAATTAATTTAACAGGTGGAATACTGCAATAATGCTATATTTCCTTGTTTGGCAAATATAACCTAGATTACTAATTAGTGACTATCTCCGCTCAATCTCAAGTACACAAAATTAGTCAATCTGATAACCAAATCAGTTCAATTCCTACAGTCTAGTACATCTGTTTGGATAGTGTAGAGTGTATCATGCATTCCTAATCCCACTATTAATATTCATCTCTTGGTCCTTCTATCAATAGCTAGACATCTAAATTAATCGTCACCTCTCGGTCCTTGAATTAATCTAGAATTAAAAATAAACGCAGGAATCATGAACCTAATTAATTAATCCTAACATACATCCATAATAATATCAAACCCTAGAACCCGCTAGGGTTTCTAGCCACTCATCGCAGATAGAAATCCAAAAGAAAACATATTAAATTGCATAAACATAAAGAACTTACTAGAAAAATAACGGGTTTCGTGTTTCCCAAGTCTCCAAACTCAAAAAACTGAAAAATATGATGATGTCTATGATAGCTACCCTGAAAAAGTCGAATTTACTAAGTATTTATAGGGGTGGATGTGTATCCTATCAAATCTAGGGCTAAAGATATGAATACATCTGATTTTCATCAAATTCCCGCGCCAGCAGACCCGCGTCGATCGTTGCTAATTGGCATCGATCGACGTGGCTCTCTCTTTGGCGTCGATCGATGTGGTCTCTCGCCCCTTCTGCGCGGTCTCACAATTTTGGCCATAACTTCCTCTCCCGAACCCCGATTGACCCGATTCTAGTTGCGTTGGATAGCTAACTCAAAGATTCATCCATTGCCATGCGCCAATAGCCCAAATTTCTCTTGTGGAAGAACTCTTCACTGCTACTCTTACACGTCACTGCTTTCGGGATGGTTTTCAAGTGAATTTAGGCCTAAAACCTGCAAAAACACCTAGACACGCATAATACCACCTAATATAGACTCATGCATAGAATATATATATATAAGCTCAATAAAACTACATAAAATAGTAGAAAATAATATAGATAAGCGAGTAAAATAATGAGCTTATCAGGTCTACATAAATTTGGACAAGCAAGATGTCCTCTCCATCTCTTATCTTGAACAGGGTTCGGTCGATTGTCCCCTTTTCGAATCCATTCTTGAGCAGAAACTGAGATAATGTTTCATACCATGCTCTAGGAGCCTGTTTTAAACCATACAGGGCTTTCCTCAATTTATAGACCTGGTTTCCTTGCTCGAAACCTGGGGGCTGTTCAACGTAGACTTCTTCCTTTAATTCACCATTAAGGAAGGCACTCTTCACATCCATTTGAAGGACTGTGAAGTTTTGATATGCCGCTTATGCCAAAAACAAACGAATGGCCTCCAGTCTGCCAACTGGAGCGAGCGTTTCGTCAAAGTCTAACCCTTCGCACTGTGCATATACTTTGGCTACCAATCTTGCTTTATTCCTTATGATGGTGCCAGTCTCATCTCTTTTGTTCTTGAAGACCCATTTGGTGCCAATTACGGATTGATGTGTTGGTCTGTCCACCAGGTACCACACATTGTTGCGAGTGAACTCTCCTAACTCCTCTTGCATCGCGTTGATCCAATCCGTTGATTGAAGAGCTTCACCAATCTTCACAGGTTCAATTCGGGATATGAAGCAAGATATCAATGCACTGCCTTGCCTTGTTCAAACATGATTTCCAGCTTCTATAGGATGATCCCTTAGCCAACTGGGCGTCTTCACAGTTTTAGCCTCAATGGGAGTTTCTGAGAGCTCAGTTTGAACTGCTGGGGGGTCTTGGTGAGGTGGTTCATCTCCATGCTCTGGAACTGGATCCTGCACAGCAACTGCATTGTCAGCTGGAGCTGCTTCCTAAACTGCTTCGGGGTTGACCTCTTTGGCTTCAGGCTGCTCTACTTCCAAGGCTGCTGCATTGGTATCCGGGTGCTTTTCTTTGATTTGATCTTCTATATTTATGAATTTTAAGGCCTCAGCATTGACATTGGTATCATTGGCCCTCTCGGTTGTTTGAAGTCCAACCGAGGCAATTGGAGTCTCAGAATCATCATTCATAGATATAGTCTGAAGAACTATTCAATTATGATCAAGACCAGTTTTAGGTTCCTCATTGACATCCTTGATCTCATGATTTTCCAGACACAGTTCTTGAAGAGTCCTGCACACTAAAGTAGCTTCATAAAAAACAACATGACATGTTATTTCCACACGTTCGGTGGTCTTATTGAGTACCCTATATCCCTTGTATGAAGGGTGTCCATAACCAAGGAAAACACCTTCATCAACCTTAGGACTAAAACTATTCAATTTGGACTTCCCGTTGTTGTGGATATAACATGAAGAACTGAATGCATGAAGATGAGCTATAGAAGGCTTACGACCATTGTAAATTTTGTAGGGGGTCTTGTGCAGCCGCGTGTTGAATGCACTTCTATTTTGAGTGTAGCAGGCTGTCATCAAGGCTTCTCCCCAAAATCTCTTTCCCATATTGGTCTCGGCCAGCATGGTCCTCACCGCTTCTGTGAGAGTTCTATTCCTTCTCTCAGTAAGATCATTCTGTTGTGGGGTTCTTGGTGTAGACTTCTCGTGTACGATTCCAATTTAGGCGCAAAAATTTATGAGAGGACCTTTGCAGAACTCTGTTCCATTGTCGGACCTGATCCTCTTGACTGTCACCCCTTTTTAATTTTAAACGCGGGCAATTAGTTTTGGTAGTTGAAGCTTTACTTCATCCTTAGACTTGAGCAGTATCACCCACTTATACCTTGAGTAGTCAACAACAACTACTAATGTATATTTCTTTCCTCCAATCGTGGGTGTAAGGACATGATCAAATAAATCCATGTGAAGCAGTTCTAGAATCCAATCTGTGCTTGTCGTAATTAGCCTGTTTTTGAACGAGGCTCTTGTCTTTTTCCCTAGCTGGCACGCTTTACAGACTCCTTCTTTTTGGAACTTCTTTTGAGGCAGTCCTTAAACTAGATTATGCTTCACCAGATGTCTGATTGAATTGAAGTTCACGTGACTCAATCTTTTATGCCATAGCCAGTTTACACCGTCTGAGGAACTGTGTGCCATGAGGCAGGTTCCTTCTTTTCCACTTGACAAATCCACTATATAGAGGCCTCCTTTCCTGATGCCTCTCATCTTGGTCTCGTCGGTCACCTTGTCTATGATATGGCAGTCTGATTATTCAAAAGTGACAATGTATCTACTTTCGCTCAACTGGCTGATGCTCAGTAGGTTGTGCTTCAGGTTGGTGACCGAGGACACGTTCTTGATGATTATGCCATTGTGTTCCACGCATCCTCTTCCAACTACTCGTCCCTTGGAGTTGTCACCAAATGTGACTGATGGTCCTTTGCACATCACAAGGTTCTTTAGCAGATCCTTTTTTCCAGTCATATGCGCCGAGCACCTGCTATCGAGTATCCACGCTCTGCCTTTCTTTCGGGACTGGTATTTCTGTACCTGCAAGACAAAATATTATACTTTAGGTCCCCGCATCTTTTTGGGTCCTGCAATGTCAGTTTTCTGGATCCATCCTTTTGGTATCCAGATTTGTTTCACTACAGTCCGTGAAACTGAGTCACTCTTTAGTGTTTGGTTAATCTTTCTCCTAAAATAATGTATGCTATTTGGATGCATGTTAGAGAAAGTTGTGGTGTGTGAACTCTTTCTAAAAGAGTCTCGAGAAACAGTTCTCGGGTGTTTAGCCATCATAGTCTTAGGAAGATAAAACTATTCTGACTCAGGCCTCGAATAGGTGTTCCTCCTATTCGGATAATTACTATAATGAAACTGAGTTCTATTATAACCTCTTGGATTTCAATCCGGTTGTGGAACTGACTTCTTTGCAATATTTATGGGTTGCTTAGACGTACTTGTTGGTGAAATTGGTTTCCTTGCATATTGAACATTGCGCTTATCCAGTTTTGAAGAAAGTTCTGGTTTTCTCTCGACAATTTGTTTATAAAGTTTACGAACTGTGTGAACTCTTTGTCGAGGTACCAGTTTGGATTCAGGTTTTGACCAACATTTAGTCTTCTCTTTTTGTTTGACTGACTCTTTGGCTTTGACTCCTTCTTTCTCGAACACATTGCCTGAACTGAGTTTGGCTTAGACAAAGCCTAAAAATGTTTTCTCAGTTCCTGAGGTAGATGTATGTTTGCTCAAATTTTCTTCATTTTGGTGCTCCATAAATCCCATTCCGTGTTTATCGGATGGTTGTTTTTTAGCATTCAAAAATTCTTTTAATTTTCTTGAGCTCTTTTTGAAAGTACATTCACATTTAACCGGCTCAAGTTTCTTCAAGGAGTCACATTCCTTTGGAACATTTTTAAAATCTTTAAGAAGTTTGGAATGTTCTTCCTTGAGTTTTTCAAGTTCCTCACTGATTGACCTCGTTCTTGCGACTTCATCGGTGAAAACTGAAATTTCTAATTTCAGTGAGGTATTTTCACTGGCTAAAGCATCTTTAATCTCATGAAATTTTGCAACTTCTTTCATGATGTTTTTGAGAGAAATTTCTTCTGAATTTGAGCAACAAAATTCAGAGCGCTCATCTATGCATGTAGATGTTAGAGACAAGGGTAGAGGAGTTGTTACCACTATCTCGAGATTTGAAGCATTGGCTTCTTGATCAGTAACATCTCCATCAACAGCTGCCATGAAGGCCAGGAGTGCTTCCTCATCATTTTCATCCTCAGAGGTGTAGTAGCCGTCATCATGGTCTGGGATGTCTGGCACTTCAGTTCTGGAGAGCATTGCTTTGGCCACAACTTTTGAAGCTCTCCTCTCAAATACCTTCCTCAGTCTATCTCTCTCCTCTTGAGAGACTAGAGGGAATTTGTACTTCAAGTGGTCTGGAGAGTTGCATTCATAGCTCGTACGTGGCTCTCTTTTTGTAAATCTTTGCTCACTAGTCTGAGCTTTTTTTCCTTTAGCTTTGTCATTCTCGAGGAGTATGGCCAAGTTCCACATCTGTTCCTCCAGTTCGGCAACTGACAGGTCAGTTTCTTGCTTTTGGTTTTAGGTAGAGTTATCCTTTGCTAGAGTAGATTGATAGGCAGTTTTATCGAACTGCATTGGCTTCTTTTGGCGTCTCTGGAAGTCTCTCTTTAAAAAAAATGCAACATCATCATTTGCTGCTGAGTTCGGGGTTCAGGCAACTTCGTTCTTGTTCACCATCTGTATATCTCATTCATGGGCTTGAAGTTCGGCAAACAGCTCTGTGGTTATCATTTTTGATAGATCCATGGTTTTCAAACTTGTGGTTTTGACAAACCAATCTTCCTTTTGCTTTCTTGAGAGAATTTTGGCATTCATGGCAGCCACCATCTCTTCTCGTCCAAGACTCTTTAGCTCACTGACAATGGCGTTGAACCTCACTTCTATTGATTTGATAGTTTCACAAGGTAGCATTAGGAAGGATTCATATTTATCAATGCAGACTTGTTTCTTGTAGCGTTTCTTTGCTTCGGTTTCTTTTGTAAGCTCTTTGATCTAATCCCATAGTTCTTTGGCACTGTTGTTCTCTATGGCTTCCTCCATGAGAGATTCCGGAAGAGATTGTAGGATCATTTCTTGTGCAACGGGATCAAGTTGAGCACGTTTCTTGTCTTCAAATGTTTACTCTTCAGGAGGCTTATCTACCATTTGAACACCTTGATGCTCTCCTCCGAGCCGGACATTGATCTTCTGAATCTTTAGTGGTCCATCTTTAAGACTTCATCCATCTCTGGATGCTTACTCCTCAGTTGTATGAGGCATCTCTTCTTCCATATTGCGAACTTCTCTGGGTTGTACATGGGAAGACTTGGGTAATTCATCATTATCTTCAGATAATCTGCTCGCTAATCACAAAAAAATGAGAGTGCAAGGAAATATGGATCCGGTCCTAAGCGACTCAAAGCAGACAGTCTGGAAAGACCGACTTGCTCTAATACCACTTGTTGGTCCCCGATCAGAGTTTGAATAATTGTGCAGCAGAAATTTTACTAAGCAGTTGCACTCTAAAACTGGGGGTCAGTTTCCCAGTTTAGGATTTATAAAAACTGTGTTAGTCGAAAGTTTAAGTGTTCAGTTTACAGATATACACTTCAACACTTTAGAGAAGTGTTGAAGGTTTCAAAACTCAGTTGAAAACTGCGTAATGAGAAAAATAACAAAAACTGTAGATGAGACATGATATTATAGTTGTTCGGATCCTTAAGTCCTACGTCCACTCTTCGGAAATTAATCTGATTATTCTCTAAGTAATGAAGTATACACTCCTCACGATCTATAGCCAAACACCGCGAAAACCACCGTCTGCAGTAAATTGGATCACTCGCCCAGGTAGATGATCTTCACTTCTTCTTTTGTTCCTCGATGCCAGGTAGGAACCTCGAAGTCTTCTGAGAACTGGCGGTTGTTGGAAATGGATTGAGGATAAACCTCCAGTTGGGAATTATTCTTGAAATTGTTGGGAATTATTCTTAGATTTATGTTGTAAATCTCCCTTTAGATCAAATTGTAAAGGTTTTGTTGAATCAAAGCCTTAGTTAGTTAGTGGATCATTGCTGAAGCCTAGAGTAGTCTAGCAACTCATTTGTAAAGTCCTGTTTAGGATATATTTCGAGTTGTAATAGATTAGAAGTGCTTGTAGAAGATTGCTGAAGGATTCAACAATGGAATCGAAGGAAATTGAATTCCAAGCAACTTCGGAAATTCTGGATGCTAGGAGCGTTCTCAGCAGTCAGGAAGACGTTGATTGCTAGTGACGTCAGCAAACAGAAATGACTGCTAAAGAAGTAGTAGTCAAGTGCTGAGAAGAATTGACTCCTAAGGAGGTAGTAGTCATATGCTGAGAAGAACGACTGCTAGGAACACTTAATCAGCAGTCAGAAGTATAGAGATAGTAGAATGCTGAAGGAGTCAGCATTCACTAATACTCAGGAGATTGTTAGAAGTTATAGAAATTAGGAATCAAGACTAAACGCTGAATACGCAACTGCTGCGGAGTCAGCAGTTGGATACAAGCTAGACTGCTAGAAGCACTCAGCAATCAAAAGGTCTAAGGACTTAGCAGAATGTTCCCAGCATTCTCCGAAAGAATGCTAAGCAAGGAAATAACCAGCAACGACTGCTAAGACTCCTGTTCTGACAAAAGGTACAACCAAGGACACAAAGCTTTCCCGAAGTAGGTGAAAAAGCGCTGTACCAAGCCGAAAAGGACGAAAAAGCAAGTAGCTCTTTTCGACAAAGTGAACGTTGTGTCTAACGGTTCTGGAGATTCAAAGTTTAAATCTCCAGATATAAAAGAGAAGTCCAAACTAGAGAGAAGACTCTCCCCACGACTACGACTACTACTACACACTTCAACTGCAATTACGATTTGCAAGAGATAACTTTTACAAAGCAAAGCAAAGTGAGAAAGTAGTCAGTTGAGAGCACATTAAAGAGACAAGGAGAATCTCAAGCTCTCAACAGCAAGTGCCACACATTGAATGTCTGACACTGCATTCAAGAGGAGATTCCTTAACTTTATTCAAGGATCAATCATTGGGATAACTTCCATCCTAGGAAGCATCCACCAGTCACATCTCTGAAAAGAGATTGACTAAGACGGGCTATTGCCGAATCAACCAGAAGAGTTCAGGAAGGAACTTAAAAGCTTCCATTACAGCAAGGTTAAGTTTTACGAAGGTGTTGCCCTTGACTTAGCCGCAACTGTCGAAAGTTCAAAGTGACGAAGGATAACTTTGTAGTGGCTGGCTCAAAAGCTCACCACCTGCTACAAGTGACTGGCGAATCCTTGTACTTTCATATATCTTTTTCATGAAATTCTCAGTGTTCGACTGAGGAGTGGACGTAGATCTTAAGGATCGAACCACTATAAATCTTGTGTCTTTCATTACTGTTTTATTGTTACTGCTTACTTATTTAAAACCTAGCAACCTCAAGTTGCTAGTGTATATCTGAAACAATCTTAACTCCAACCTTAAGCTAAACATTTGAAAAAGAAACTAAGTGCAAGATAACTTGAACGTTCCGCTGCATTTGTCAAGTAGTCTTCCGCTGATTAACACGACTTTGATCAGGGACCAACAAGTGGTATCAGAGCAGGAGGTCGTAAGACTGACTGCTTCTGAGTCACTTTTGACCAGATGTGTATTTTCCTTGCACTGTTTTTGTTGTTTAGCTCAGGAACATCAAGCTTGCCAAGATGAATCACACACTCCCAAAGTATAACAAGGAGAAGTTCAACTTATGGCAAAAGCTAGCCACCATCCAACTTCAAAGTATACATCCAGAGATGGTGGACGTTCTCACTAAAGGGTCCATTAAGATAATGAAGCCTAATATCTTTGTTGGTCCACCTGCTGAGGAGCAACCACAACAACCTCAAATGGTCGAGAAGAAGTTCGACGAATGGACGGTAGAGGATAAGAAGAGAGCTCAGCTGTAATATCTAGCAAAGAAGCTAATACTCGACTGTCTACCTCCGTTGATGGCAGACGAAGCTCTAAACTGCGACACGACTAAGGCGATGTGGGACTATGTGTGCGCATCTTCAAAGGAGACAGAACAAATGAAAAGAAATATACTCCAGGTAGTTGTTGACAAATATGAATCTTTCTCAATGCTTGCAGGTGAATCCATTCAAGCGATGGAAGAAAGATTCAATACCATTGTGGGAGAGCTTAGGAACTTGGGAAAGACCTATGACAACAGAGAAATGAACAATAAAATCATTTCCAAACTCTTTCCAAGGAGCGATTGGTTCGTGAAAATGACGAGCTTGAGTGAAAGAGATCTCAGCAAAATGACTACATCTGAGGTATTTGCTCAACTTAAAACTCACGTGTTTATCATACAGAAATCAAAAAAGAACGAAGCAGCCGTGGCTTAAACTTCGTCAGCAAACACTGTAAACTTGGAAGACTTAGCATACTTTGCTAAGAAAGATGCTGGAAGATGGAAGCCAAGGAAACCCTTCCACAACATTGAAAGATCTGCACCAGCAAAGGAGGTTGCTTTGTCCCTTCGCTCGGGGTGTAGTGGTTAAAGCACCTTGCTTGTGATTGAGAGGTCACAGGTTCGAGCTTCCAGGGGGACATCTAGGTGTGTGAGTTTAAGATTAACGTACACTTATTCAAAAAAAAAAAAAAGAGGTTGCTTCAACCTTAAGCCCACAGCAAGTAGATATCAAGATCAGTGAGCTTGAAGAGCAAATGAGAAAGCTTCAAAAGCTCATGCTGGAAGCAAAAGCAGAAAAGGAAGCTAAAGAAGCTAAGCTCACATCATCCTTTCGACCAGCAGAAAGGAAGCCAAGGATGTGCTTCGAATGCAACTCGCCAGACCACCTAAAACATGAGTGTCCTAGGGTGAGTAAAGAAGAAAGAGCATCTCAAACAAATGTTTGAGAGGAGAGCAGTCAAAGCAGTCACCAGAGCACCGCTGACCAGGACAGAAGTGCCTGACATTCTTGACAATGACGAGGAATATTACTCATCAGAAGAGGATGATGAAGAGGCCATGCTAGTCCTAATGGCGAATATCGTTGATAATCAGGATGCTGAAGTTGAGCAAAATGCTGAGTCGGCTCTAGCAGTCAATGCTCAGGAGGTAAACCCTATTAGCATTTTAATTTCAGCAATCATGCATCAATCAGACGATTCTAGTCCTTTAGATTCCGAGGATGATTATCTGACTAAGCTCTCATTAGAATTTTAAAAAATGTACACTTTGAAAGATGCTATTGTGGAAGAAAACACCTCACTGAAAACCAAAGTTATATCTCTGACCGAGGAAGTCGAAAGACTAAGGTCTGATGGTGAGGAATTTCTAAAACTCAAAGCTGATTACTCCAAACTTGCTGAAAACTTTCACAATATTGAAAAGGAGAATCTAGTTTTGAAGAATAAAACTAATAAGGATTGCATTTGTGCTTACACAACCAGCAAGGCAGTTCTAAATGCCATTGTTAGCCAACAGAGAAATCATTCTGATAGATCTGGAGTGGGGCTTGGATGTGTTGAAGTTGCGGGAAAAACCTCTAAGCAGGTTTTGAGTGGAAATGCTGAATCTTCTAAGCAGAAAAGGATTTCATTCATTTATGCTGGAAAATTCAATGCTAAGGAAAAAGAAAAGGTAAAGATAACTGCTGAGTCATCAAATGCTAAGCACAAAGACTGGCGTAAAAAGAATGCATCAAATGGATCTCAGGAGAGGACCCAGAGAATGCATGCTAAGCCACATTCAACATTGTCTAGGATGAATGTTGATCATTGTGCATCAGATGCTAGGACAGCAAATCCTACCTTCAATAGGGGCAAGCAGGTTAAATACCATGTTGTAAGACCACCATATCAGCTGTTCACACCACATAGGAGGAACACATATGTGAGGCCTGAGTCCAATCATTTTCCTTTTAAAAGGACTATGATGGCTAAACACACTACTCCACCTCATTCAAATTATGCAAAACTTGCTTATCCAACTAAGGCAGAGAAGGTTGCTAAAAGTGATGTCAAGAAGAAAATCTAGAAGATCACTAAGATGTGGGTTCCAGAAGGAACCATGATCCATGCTAATCCTGCAGGACCCGATGCTAAGAGGGTACCTAAACAAACTTGTTTATTTTTGTAGAAACAGGGTCCAAGAGCTAAGACATCAGACATGTCAAATGAATGGATCCTAGATAGTGGCTGCTCAGGACACATGACGGGGCGAGAAGAACTATTCTCAGAACTTCAAAGAGTTCATGGCCCAGCAGTCATGTTTGGTGATAATAGCAAAGGATGAGTGGGTGGGAGAGGATGCATCGAGCAAGATGGAATGAGAATCATCAACGTTGCTCTCGTCTCCAACCTCAAACACAATCTACTGAGCATCAGCTTATTGTGCGAAAATGGGTACAATGTTTATTTCATTAACACTGGGTGTGAAATTGTTGACAATGCTACAGGTGAAGTGAAGCTAAGAGGCATCCGCAAGGGTGGCCTATACACTGTTGATTGGCAAAGTGGCCAACAACATTTCTGCTTCGTAGCATTCAACAAGGAAGAAAAAAATTGGCTATGGCACAAGAGGTTGACTCATTTGTACTTCAAGACCATCAATTACCTAGCCAAACACCAACTTTTTGTGGGATTGCCTTAGGCGACCTTCAGAAAGGAAGTCATATGCAAAGCTTGCCAGCAAGGGAAGCAAAGAAAGGCATCCTTCAAAACAAATCCGGAGAATGCCACTTCTGAGAGAATCCTTGAGCTATTGCACATGGATCTATTTGGCCCAATCACTCCAACCACAGTAAGTAAAAAGGTTTACACTCTTGTGGTTGTTGATGATTTTTCCAGGTATACGTGGGTCAGACTGCTAAGGACAAAGGATGAAGTAAAACTCATCCTACCAGAGCTGATCCTAAAGGAGCAGAATAACAAAGAAGTCACCGTTAAAAGGATAAGATCAGATAACGGGAAAGAGTTTTGCAACGACATCCTAATGGATTTTTGCACCGAAGCTGGAATCGGGCATGAGAAATCCACTGCTAGAACTCCCCAGCAGAATGGACTAGCAGAGAGAAGGAATAGGACCTTAAAAGAAGCAGTGCGGTTGATGCTAGCCGACTCTGAGCTGAGTGGGAAGTATTGGGGCGAAACAGTCATGACTGCCTGCTACACTCAAAACAGGAGCGCGATCAATGGGAGATTCAACAAAACTCCATATGAAGTGTATAATGGTCGTAAGCCTTCTCTAACTCATCTTCGTGCTTTCGGTTTGACATGTTATATTCATAACAATGGGAAGTCGAAGCTTAACACTTTTTTGCCTAAGTCTGATGAAGGGGTGTTCCTTGGATATGGACATCCTTCTCACAAAGGTTATAGAGTATTAAACAAGTCGACTCGGGTTGTGGAAATAACATGCAATGTTATTTTTTATGAGTCTACTTTAGTGCGCAGGATTATAAGAGAGCAAAAGGATGACAATCATGTGACTAAAATGATGTCCATGGTCAATCTAGCTTGAATTCTTTCAATAATATGTACATTGATTCGACTAAGTCGATGAATGATTGTCATCCAGCACAGACGCACTCAACAGGTGACCAAACTGTTGAACTGGCCAGTGATGCTAACGATCATGCTGAGGCCCCCAAATAAATTTATCTTAATGATAATTTGGAAATTATGGGATCAATCGATGAAGATGATGAAGAAGTCCCAAATCCAGGACAAGATGCTGCAGAAGGATTGGGCGCTGCTGAGGACATTGCCAAGGACGATGCTGAGATTCCAGATGCTGAGATTCTAGATGTTGAGATTCCTGATGCTGAGATTCAGAATGCTACGGTACAAAATGCTGAACCTCAGGTGATTGCTGAGGAAAATGATCTAGCAGACAACAATCCAGCAGACGATGCAAGCAATGAAACCCCAGCACCCAGCAACCCAAAACCAAGATGGTTGCGTGACCATCCTCTAGATGTTGTCATTGACGACATCAACGATCCAATAAGGATGAGATAGGGAAATGCAATGCTAGCATGCTACATATCTCATGAAGAACCTACAAAGACTGAAGATGCATTGCAATTTTCAGATTGTGTGAATGCTATGCACGAGGATCTAACTGAATTCACGTGCAATCATGTCTGGGATCTAGCAGACAGACCCGAGCATTAATGCATCATTGGAATGAAGTGGGTCTTCAAGAATAAGAAGGACGAATCGGGAACGGTCATAAAAAATAAAGCACGTCTAGTTGCCAAAGGATACAGACAATGCGAGGGAATTGATTATGATGAAATGTTTGCTCCAGTAGCCAGACTAGAAGCAATAAGGTTATTTCTCACATATGCTGCCCATAATGAATTTTTAGTGTTGCAGATGGACGTGAAAAGTGCCTTTCTTAACGCCGAGCTCAAGGAAGAGGTATACATTGAGCAACCACCGGGCTTCAAACAAGGAAATCAAGTCTATAGGCTCAGGAATGCATTATATGGTTTGAAGCAGGCACCACGAGCATGGTATGGAACTTTGTCCAAGTTTCTACTGGACAATGGTTTCAAGAAAGGGAAGATTGATCAAACTCTCTTTTGAATTAAGGATGAAGGGAGTATATTACTTGTGCAAATATATGTCGATGACATTATTTTTTGCTCTAAGAATCCAACCTTGTGTGAAAAATTTTCAGAGCTAATGCAGAGTAACTTCCAGATGAGTATGATGGGAAAGATGTCTTACTTTCTTGGACTACAAGTACAACAATCAAGTGAAGGGATCTTCATACATCAGAGGAAATACACAATAGATCTCATTGCTAAATATAGTCCAGAAAAGACAAAGAGCTTAAGGACTCCTATAAGCACAAGCTGCCAAATTTCCCTTGATGAAGGAGGGGAAGCTGTGAATCCTACGCTTTGTAGAGGAATTATCGGTTGTTTGCTTTATCTTACAGCTAGCAGGCCAGATATATCTTATGCCGTAAGAGTTTGTGCGAGATATTAAGCAAATCCCAAAAAGTCGCACCTGGACACTGCTAAGCGGATAATTCGATACCTCAAGTGCACAGAAGGTCTAAGAATTTGGTATCCAAGGTGTGATGGACTAGCACTCAGCGGATATTCCGACTCAGACTTTGGAGAATGTAAGATCGATCGAAAAAGCATGAGTGGCACCTGCCAATTTCTAGGACAAAAGCTCATAAGCTGTTTTAGCAAGAAGCACCACTCGGTGGCAACGTCTACAACAAAAGCCAAATATGTAGCAGTCGCAAGTTGTTGTGCTCAAGTATTGTGGACTCAGCAGCAACTACAAGATTATGACATTCCTCCAGAATGCGTGCCAATCTACTATGACAACAACAGTGCTAGGTGATAAGCTCATTATTTTACTCGCTTATCTATATTATTTTCTACTATTTTATGTAGTTTTATTGAGTTTTTATATATATTCTATGCATGAGTCTATATTAGGTGGTATTATGCGCATTTTGGTGTTTTTGTAGGGTTTTAGGCCTAAGTTCACGAGAAATCCATTCCGGAAGCAGTGACGTGTAAGAGTAGCAGTGAAGAGTTCTTCCACAAGAGGAATTCGAGCAATTGGCACATGGAAATGGATGATTCTTTGAGATAGCTCTCCAACGCAACTGGAATCGGGTCAATCGGAGTTTGGGAGAGAAAGTTATGGCCAAAACCGTGAGACCGCACAGAAGGGGCGAGAAGCTGCGTCGACAGACTCCAACCAGCATCGATCGACGCCGACCAAGAAGCCACGTCGATCGACGTGGATCAGCCATGATCGATGCGAGGCTATCTGCTGGAGCGGAAACTCGAGGAAAAATAGATTTATTCATATCTTTAGCCCTAGATTTGATAGGATACACATCCACCACTATAAATACCTATGTAAATTCGATTTTTCAGAAGACCCCATTATTCCCAATCATATTTTAGAGTTTTTAGAGTTTGGAGACTTGAGAAACACGAAACCCTTTTATTTTCTTGTAAGTTCTTTATGTTTATGCAATTTAATATGTTTTCTTTTGGATTTCTATCTGCGATGAGTGGCTAGAAACCCTAGCGGGTTCTAGGGGTTGATAATATTATGGATGCATGTTAGGATTAATTAATTAGGTTTATGATTCCTGTGTTTATTTTCTAATTCTAATTTAATTCAAGGACCGAGAGGTGACGATTAATTTAGATGTCTAGCTATTGATAGAAGGACCGAGATGTGAATATTAATAGTGGGAATAGGAATGCATGATACAATCTACACTATCCAAACAGATGTACTAGACTGTAGGAATTGAATTGATTTGCTTATCAGATTGACTAATTTTGTGTACTTTGAGACCGAGCGGAGATAGTCACTAGTTAGTAATCTAGGTTATATTTGCCAAACAAGGAAATATAGCATTGTTGCAGTATTCCACCTGTTAAATTAATTGATTTCTACATGTTATCCATAATAAGAATTCTTCCCTAGAATCTGTGTTCCTTTAAATTTGCTTTCAAAACTACTTTAATTTTCTGCATTGTTTTCTTTACTTTTATAAAACCCTGATTTTGGATCTCTCAAACAATGAATCTTAGGATCATAGCTAGTATATAGGATAGTTTCCCCACACAATTCCCCTGGATCGATAACCTTAGGGTTTACAAATTTATTTGCCGCTGTTATTATAATTAATCTGTTAGAAATAGAAGTGATCACTAGGTGCATCACGAAGAATCCTATTCATCACTCCAGGACAAAGCACATCGACATTCGACATCATTTCATAAGAAATCATCATGAGAAAAATGATATCGATGTTCAATATATATGCACAAAAGATCAGCTTGCTGATATCTTTACCAAACCGCTTGCTGAGGCCAGATTCAAAGAACTTTGTCTGAAGTTGGGCCTCATGGAGTTAGAAAAAGATGTGGATGAATGAGTTCAAACTCTCATTCTTCTTGGATTTCTGGTTTTCTAGGACTTCTTGGATTTCTGGAAAAGATGGAGAAAAACATATCCCAGCTTACATTTTTAAGGTGCTGAATTTTGTTGCTGAGATACGGTTGCTAAGCAAAGCAAAGGAATGCCGAGTCCAAGCTCTCAACATTTCCTAAGTAGTGTGATATTATAACATAAAGTTCAGACGTTCACTAGAGATTGAATGTTGAGTCCAAGCTCTCAGCATTTCATCAAAATGCTAAGTTATAATATTCAATAAGTGGTACAAACGGTTGCTAGAGAATGATTATTGAGTCCATGTTGTCAGCAGTCAATATATGGATGCTAGAATTTGAATGTTGAGTCCAACATCTCAGCAGTTTATGTGCTTGCTAAGGATCCCAATGCTAGTTGATTGCTGAGTCCACGCTCTCAGCAATCTCCGACTCTCTCTCAGAAAGTCAAAGCGCGAATATTTTGAATTTTAAGCCCACTAAGTGTGTATGACAAGACACATTTAATGTGTGCAACAGACGAAAATGAACCAGGAGATGACACATCACAAGCACTCAAGTCCATAGGGGCGTGGGGATACCATACGAAGCATCTCTGAACTCCTGAACCATCGATTGGATTTGAAGTGGTGCTTCCCCAACCGTTGGATCGATCACTCAGAAGGTATTTAAACCCCACTTTGTCAAATTCTGAACTTTGAATCCCTAGATTTCTAAGCATTCAAGCATCCATTCCCTCAAATTCTCGACGATGTCTACCAATCCAGAATCCCCCGCTCGCTCCCAAATGTCTGATTCACCTCCCGAGAGCCCTCTAAGGATGGTCCAAACTCCTATTACAACCATGCCACTCCATGAAAGGATTTTACCCGAATTTACTCGGATTGTCAAAAAGGAAGATGTCGAAGATGAGATTCCGTACGCTCGTCTGGTAACCCTGGCGAAGAAGAAGGAGCAGTCCGGCCTTTCAAATTCTCTGAAGAGAGCTACACAGGTAATGAAGGACCAAATCCATTATACGCCTCTTGCTGCTCTGAATTTTCCGGATTGGGTGATGGACATCCTAGCAAAGGAACAAGTGGTACAATATTTATCTGCTGAACCTCTGAGGTTTCGACCTCACATGGTTTCTGAATTCTATGCACGGGCAGTTATAGCAGATGATTCCAAGTCTTTTACGATTTCTGTTTTTGGAACACTCATCACGGTGAGTGCTAAGGTACTCGAGAAGAAGTTTGGGCTTTGCAACTCCGGCCAACATATTGCAAGTTACAAAGTCACCAAGACGGAGGATATGGAGGCTAGGTGGAACCTATGGAAGAAGCCTGACTTGGGAAAGGACAGTCAAGGGAAGGAGATAACATGGAAGGTGGTAACACCGACCAATCAATTCCAGGAGGATTTCAGACTCCTTGCTGATCTCGTAATCAAGATATTCCAGTGCGATGCTGGGTCGTACTCCGAACGGTCTGCGAAGAAATACGCCGTGATGATGGCGTTGGTTGATGGAGTTCAAGAGAACTGGGCTGAATTTTTCTTTGAGCGATGGTTGGACCATGCAAAGAAGAACTTGATGATTAAGCAGGAGGGGACCTTCATGTCCAACGTGAACTTTGGGCTGATGGTCAGCAAGTTCATTGAGATGTACTTCCACAAGTCCAAACTTGACAGGGGTGAGACACTATTGCCTACTGATTTTATTCCTCAAACCAAGAAGAAGCCAGCTCCTGCAGATGCTTCTTGCCCACGTTTTCTCAAGGGGAAATCAAATGTCGACCCCAAGGATCCCATGTCAAAGGATGACAAGGATCCAGCCGAATTAGCAATTCAATAGTTGGAGCATGCAATCCCTTTAACTCTTGAAGAGATTGCTGCTGCCAGGAAGGCCGCTGAAACAGAGAGGTGCTTCTAAGACCTCGTAGATATTGAGAAGCTAGGAGAGCTTCCTGCCGAGAAATTGGGTCCGATTGCTGCTGAGGTACCCAAGAGGAAGAGATCAGATGTTACTACACCCGAGAAGAGGCAGATGAGAAGGAGACTTATCAAAGCCTCTGAGAAAGTGACAACTGCTGAGGAACCGGAGAAAGTGAGTCCTCTCTCTGCTCGGCCACTTTCTGAATGATTAAAAGTTATAAGGGAGAAGAATAGGAAGAGGAAGAGGAACTAGAAGGAGAAGAGGGAATTTGTGAAGGAGATGGAGAAGATCACATTTGAGGCGAGGGACAAAAATTTCGAGCAGATCAAGGAAGCTGTTGACGAGCTTGCAGCTAGGAAAGCTTCTGAAGAGCTTGCAGCTAGGGAGGCTGCTATGCTACGGAAAGGGAAAAAGAAGCAAACTACAGAAGTTCCCATCACTCCGATGGACAAGGATGCTCTGTCTGATAAAGAGCTGAACAAGTTGTTGGGATCATGAGCGTTTGATGCTCCTGCGCGTCCTCAAAGCCAGTGAAGCTTTTTCATTAGGGAGCCTACTGCTGTGCAAGGTGGTAGCAGTAGTGCTCAATCTGAAGGACGACAGGATGTGCATGCTGGAGGTTCTGGCTCAGGTTTGAATGCTGAGCAAGAGGCTAGCATTGCTGATGGAGTTGAGGGTCAACATGCTGAGGAGAGGCCCAACAATGACATTCCTGCCACTGCTGAGCCAGAGCAGATACTAGAGGAGGACGAGAGCTTCATAACTACATGTTATTCCGACTCTAATTTAGATGGAGAGTCTGATGAGGTCTTTGATGCCCGATTTCTCCGCAAAATCCCCACAGGTGCAAATTAGACGCTGAGAATACCTTTCAATGGACTTCCTGGACGTCGATTCAAATCAAAGAGAATTGCACAATGGTGTGCTCAAGTCACCTTCGACAACGAGGTAAACTCTGACCTCTTTGAATGGACTGCTGAAATTGAAGAGTTTGTCTCTGCTGAGGAGGAGAGGGATATTGCCTCTGTCTTTTCTATGGAGTTGGATGAGAACACAAAAGAAGGAAAGGTTCTGGGTAATGAGTTGAGGAGGTGGAAGATGTTTGAATACATCATGCATGAGCTCTGCTTTGAAGAGCGGATGTTGTTAGTGGCCAGAAGAGTACTTAATTATTAGCGCAAGGAAGAGAAATGGGCTAATGACTGGATTGATCAGCCGCCTTGCACCAAGCAGTTCACCGACAAACAAGTCTTGGCTCAACTTCAAGCAATCCGCATCCATCGCATGTTTTCAGACTCTCAATCATTGCCTAAATCAAAATTTGCTCCAGATGGCTACTCGGATGCTCACATTCAGCTTTCTAAGCGCCAAGCCAGAGCTGCAGCTGAATACAGACAGCAACAGGCCGCATATGAAGCTAAGAAGAAAGAAATGATGCTGGCTAGGTTGGCTGCTGATAGAGAGCAGGAAGAACTGGAGAAGAACAAATGCCGAGAGTTGGTTGTATGTCATAATACAGAGGAGAAAATGATTGTTCATTTTCTTGAGGATGATATCTCGGAAGTAATAAAGGCTTCGTGCGCTACTGAAGTGGAAGAAGCACGAACAGCCGATCTTTCTAAGGCCGTGGAAGAGGCCTGGAGAACAGAGGAGGCTGAGCGCATAGTGATGGGTTTTGTATACTGAAAGCATTTATTATAATTAGTATACAATGGTTTATTTCTCCTATCTGTTAAAAATCTTACATGTATGTAACAATGGTATCCTCTTGTCTCATCGATAGGGACGATCATACGGCGTGTTGTAGATCGCAGAAGACAATATGATCACTTGACCTAGTGAGACATAAACCTGATCACAGCCGAGACATCGTATGAGGATACGTCTGTCCGGATGGCTGCAGCATTGTCAGAATAAGTAGTCTGTCTTGGTTACTTGACATGCTGGTACGCAGGGGTGGCGTTTTGATGGACCACAGTGAGATGTATTCGTCTGTCTGACATTAGCGAATACGAGATCTCGTTATATTGATTGAGTCTAAACCCTAACGAAGGTTCAGGGGTTTGCACGGGTTGTCTGTTGCTTTGACTTGCCATGGTGGAGAGCCTGAGTAACGTGCACGTATATCCGCATCTTGGGTAACAACAATTCGTGTAGTACCGCCTGAGACTGGGTTTAGGTAACCATATCCGAGTAATAGGATGGGGACATTCCCTGAGGAGCTCAATGACATTCATCGTGCCAAAGTCCGGCAGGCTGATTAAGTTCAGGCACGAGTGATAAGGTTTGAGTGGTACTACTCATGAATAATAAGATATTAATTAATTGTAGTTAGAGCTTGTCAGAGGCTCTGATTAATTAATGAATGCCCGGTAACTTTAAATATGGGGATTCTCAATTAATGCTGCTCGTTCTCATAATGTGGTAATAAAGGGGTAGGTCAGTATAAATTATGTGGTGAAAAAAAATTAATATTAATTAATCAATTGTGTCCTGGGTTGTGGACATGGGAATTACTTAATTATAGGCCCACTTTATTATTTTCATTAGGTCCCAGGTCTGGCCCAAGTAATATATGCACAATGGAGCCCAGTAGCCCATTAGGGATAAAACCCTAGGTCTATAAATAGACCCCTCTCTCTCTGAAACCCTAGCCACCTTGATCATAATTCAAATAAGTCAAAACCCTAGGGAGAGAGAGAGTTGGGCGGCGCCAACTGTAGAGGGAGGAGAAGGATTTTCGCCTCTGGCCTACATCACAGATTTGTGGAATCCTCACCAGTAGCAGATCTGAACAGTATTGGGACACAGCCCTGAAGACCTAATCTGGAGAACATAATTCTTTGTTCTTCTCTTCTTTTGTTTTTGATTTTTTCTAAGAAATTAGATTACTAATTTTTGCTTTCGCAGATTAAATCGAATCGCGTGGTTGAATTGAAGTTGGAAATTCAAACGCAAAAGATCGGATCAGACTCTAAGGAATAACGGTAAATTCCTCAATCCACAATTCTGAGAATTAAATTCATAGGAGCATGCTAGGTTTTATTGTAAATTTAATTGTGCACAATATAAATAAATCAATCCGGTTCAATTGGTTTTTGTGATTCGGTTCACGGGAAAACCCTACAATTGGTATCAGAGCCAGGTTTCTGATTTATGGCTCTTTTGTGCATAATTAAATTCGATATGCATGTATGAATTTATTTATTTTGTGGATGGTTTTTGTTCCTCGTGGCAACCCGTGTAATTCAGCCCGCGGTGTTTTATCCGTGCAGGGCTGAATTAATATTGTAAAATCATGAGAAAATTCGTGATTAGTGTAGATTTGAAAAATTGTAATAGAATAGATTATTATGTAATTTTTTTTTTCAAATTTGTAATTGAACGGGTCGAGGATAAAGAACGAAGATGGAGACGGCAAAGGGCGGCGCAAGGCCGCGCTCGGTGCGGGCGACCAGGCGCAGCAGCGCACGTTGCGGGCGGCCGGGGCGGCAGGAGTGGTGCCCCGCGGGCGGCAGCCGCGAGCGCGTGCTGGGTGCAGCGGTGGTCCGGCGGCAGCTGGCGGCGGTGCTGGCGGCGGCTATGTCGTCGTCGACGGCTGCTGTCCCTTCGCGGTGGCTCGTGTTTTGGTGGTTCGTACAATCCTATGTAAACCCTAGGGTTTGCATTAGGGTTAGGGCAACTCATCAGATCACAAAGGCCTAAACCCAAAAAGATTTGGTGGATAAAGATTTGAAGGCCCTAGATGATTTGAGAAGATTTGTATCTATCTAAATAGATTCAAAATTCAAATTTTAATAGATAGGATTTTTTTTCCTATTTTGTGGGGCCACGAGGAATTTTTGTTTGCCTTAATTGTCCTCGTATGATATGTGTTTTAATTTATGTGCGCAATTAAACATGTGTAGATAATAGGAAAAATATGATTTTTCGCTTTTATTATTTACAGCTTTCCAAGCATGCTTATGTGATTAATTTCTTTTGTTGGATTATATTTTGGGAATTTTTGGGCTTGTTTAATTACATGCAAAAATTTGGAAAATATAATAACAAAGAAATTATGTTTGCGCATGTAAGAAACCTTTCAAAAGAAAAATACTAAGCAGATTTTTTAATTAAAATCAATAGACCTCCACAAAGCGGTCCTAGGCTGTAAGTGTATCTCTCGTTCTAGTAAACGTCTACGAGTGTAGCTTGCTAGTTCCTACAGGTGCATGGGTACGGTTGTTGGGATTTTTAGACAAACAATATAAATCATGTGAATAGTGGGAGGGTTTTGCGTAAACGTCTACGAGTGTAGCTTGCGTAGATCTCTTTCACAAGTATTCTAGGATTGATTTAAATTATAGATAACAAAAGATTTAAGGGATGTGCGGTATGGTTACGTGCCATGCTAAACTGTCTCTTTTGGCCGGAGTTAAATTTGTGGTTAATGGCTTAGATGCATCTTAGAATATAATGCAAGAATTGCATCCCTGTTCTTGAGAGATGGCTTGGTCTAAGGTTTTCACTAATTATTAATTTCTAGTGTCAAAAGCTTCCTGACATGGTAGTGAAATTAAATGGATTGGGGCTTAAAACCTGTAGTTCTGGTTGAGGGTGACATCGTAAATGTCTACGAGTGTAGCTTGCGGTGGGAACTCTTGGGCAATTAGTGGAAAACATTTGTATTTGATTTATTAAAAGGTTTTCAATGCATTTGTTTTCGAAGTTCTACATGTATGTTCTTATTTAAGATTCTTTATTGTTTTAGATATGTCTATGTCTAATGTTGTCAATATTCTCGCACAAAACACTTTAACTGGTCCAAACTTCCTGGAATGGAAACGCAATCTCGAATACCTCCCGATTGCAGAAGAACATATGTTCGTTCTGCAAGTACTTCGTCCCGAAGTGCCAACTGCTAAATCCAGTCAAATGGATATAGACTTTTATAACAAGTGGGAGAAATCGAACAATGTATTCAAGTGCTACATGATGACCACTATGTCGAAAGTCTTGCAGCAGCAGCATCAGCACCATAGGGACGCCTATGACATCATGACGAGTCTGGAGGCGACCTATGGGGAAACTGATAGAGCCGTCAGGTTCAATCTCATGAGGGAAATCGTGAGTAAGAAAATAACTGATGGCACCTCAGTGAGAGAGCACGTAGTTACCATGACTCACCTCATGGATGAGCTAACTGTGCATGGTGGAGGTATCGACGCTGAGGCTAAGGTCGATATCATACTGAACTCTCTACCTAAGTCCTTTGAGAGTTTTAGGCTGAATGTTGTCATGAACAAGAAAGAGTATACTCTTAATGAGTTACTCAATGACTTGATGGCAGCGGAATCGGTCATGAACCCTTAGAAGGTTGCCTTGGCCACTTCTGGTAATCTCTTTGCAGTACCGAAAAGTATGAAGCGGAAGAAAGGGATTAAGAAGTGGGCCAAGAAGACACCTGTGAAGGATGGTGGGGCTGGGAAAAAGCCTAAAGTGGCGACTGACAGGGACAGGTGCTTCAGGTGTGGTAAGAAAGGACATTGGAGGAAAGATTGTCAAGCCAACAAAGATACAAAAGGTATGCCATTTGCATGTATAATTGTAAGCATAATTAGAGTCCGTTGTTGCTCTTCTAGAGCTGTAAGCACTGACTTGTTGATCATGTTGTTGTACTTTGCAGGGGACCCTGCCGACAAGGCTGGTGAGTGATGGCAAGAAGATACCAAACTAGATGAAGGCAATGTTTTATGACGGAGCTTCATGGAGTTTTCTTCTCTTTATGTTTTGATGATCTAAGTACATTTAAGAGTTTATTTGTGGGCCGTGGTTTATCGGCAAGACAAATTTCATCAACTTTCTATGGATGTTTGTTATTTGTGATTTCAATCATTGGCGATAACAATGTCATTCATCATGCAATGTTGATTTATACTCTTTATGTTACTACGATCAAATATGTCCTTTATATTGCATGTAATTCATCCGTAATTGATAATCCTAGAAAGAGAAAACTTACTTCTTCTGATGAGGATCTTACATATCTCTGGCACTTGAGACTGGGTTACATCAGCTTGAAGCAGATTCAGAGACTTGATGATGATGGTATATTGGACTTAGTCCGGGCTGTACCTTATCAAGTCTGCGAATCCTGCATCGAGGGCAAGATGTCAACTAGGCCTTTCAAGGCTAGTCAGTCTCGAGCAGAGGAAGTGTTTGAATTAATCCATTATGACTTATGTGGACCGATGTCCACGCAGGCTCGTGGAGGGTACGAGTACTTCGTCACTTTCATTGACGATTACTCAAGGTACGAATACGTTTACCTGCTTCGCTACAAGTCTGAATGCTTTGAGAAATTCAAAGAGTTCAAGGCTGAGGTAGAAAAGAAGGTCGGGAAAACTATCAAGTCACTGCGATCTGACCGCGGTGGCGAATACCTCGGCAACGAGTTCCTGCAGTATTTGTTAGAAAACGGGATTACATCCCAGTGGACTGCACCGGGTACTACCCAGCAATAGAGTGTAGCTGAAAGAAAAAATAGGACTCTTCTAGAGATAGTAAGATCAATGATGAGTTATGCAAACTTACCAATTTTGTTTTGGGGCTACGCATTGGAAACAGCAGCTTACGTGCTAAATGCGGTGCCTTCTAAATCAGTTCCTAAGACGCCTTCTGAGCTCTTCCTTGGTCGCAAACCTAGTTTGTGCAAGTTTAGAGTATGGGGCTGTCCGGCACACGTACTGTCGAAGGAACCTGATAAGTTAGAAAGCAGATCAAAAATAATGTTGCTCATAGGGTATCCCAGACAAACGAAAGGTGGTTACTTTTACTGTCCTGAGAGTCAAAGAGTCGTTGTTAGCACCAATGCTAGATTCTTAGAGGACAAGTATGTGAGTAATCACAGGTCAAGGAGTGATATCATTCTTCAAGATTTGAGAAAGAGAATGCGATTCCAAGGGAAGGGGAACGTGTAGATGTGGGTGCACCTGTGAGAGGTTCAGCACCACAAACACGTTCTTCAGTGCAAGGTGCAGAACCACAAGTTACTGCACCTACTACTGACACGTCACCGATGCCTTGTCGTAGTGGGATAGTTATTTTCCAGCCGGAAAGGTACATGTTCGTGGGTGAGTCTTCGGACTTGAACCCGGAAGACGGACATGAAGACTCTGACCCACTGACTTAGAAGAGGCAGTGCAGGACAAGGATGTTGCCAAATGGCGTGTTGCCATGGATTCCGAAATTGAATCCATAACTGCTATGGATGTATACCAGAAAACTGATTTGTTGGATGGCTTTAAGGTCATAGAGTGCAAATGGGTATACAAGAGAAGGAAAGGGGCGGATGGAAAGATCACGGCTTTTAAAGCCAGGCTGGTGGCAAAGGGTTATAGTCAGAAAGAGGGCATTGACTATGACAAAACCTTTTCACCCGTAGCTATGCTCAAGTCCATCCAGATACTCCTTGCCATAGCTGCGCATATGGACCTCGAAATATGGCAGATGGATGTCAAAACAGCTTTTCTAAACGGTTACCTTGAAGAAGGTAGGGACATCTATATGCAGCAACCCGAGGGTTACATACGCAAGGGCGAAGAACATCTTGTCTAGAAGCATAGGAAGTCCTTGTATGGACTTAAGCAAGCTTCAAGGTCGTGGAACTTACGTTTCAACGATGTGATTAAATCCTATGGATTTGCACAGTTGGAAAACAAAAGTTGTGTTTACCGACTTTGTGTCAGTGGGAGCGTGGTTTTCCTTGCACTTTAAGTTGATGACATACTCCTATTTGGAAACAATGAGGGAGTGATGTCCGAAATCAAGGCTTGGTTATCCGTACAGTTCCAAATGAAGATTTGGGAGAAGCTGGCTACATTCTTGGGATTAAGGTCTTACGAGATCGTAAAAGAAGAATGTTGAGCTTATCCCAGACATTCTATGTGGATACTGTGATAGCCCGGTTCAGCATGCAACTCTCTAAGAAAGGCTTGCTACCTTTCAGACATGGCGTTCATCTTTCTAGTGGGTAGTATCCTCAGACACAGCAGGAGAAAGATGAGATGAGTCTTGTACCATACGCTTCGGCGGTGGGTAGTCTCATGTATGCGATGCTGTGTACCAGGCCAGATATCTGTTATGTTGTTGGCAAGATAGCAAGATATCAGTCTAACCATGGACAGGCGCACTGGACTGCTGTAAAGCACATCCTCAAGTACTTGAAAAGAACTAGGAATTTCTACCTAGTTTATCAAAGTGAGGATTTGTGCCCTGTGGGTTATACAGACTCGGATTTCCAAGGGGACCAGGATGAGAAGAAATCGACCTCAGGATATGTGTTTACCCTGGGAGGTGGAGCTGTATCTTGGAGGAGCTCAAAGCAGAAATGCATTCCTGACTCCACCATGGAGGTGGAATATGTCGCCACCTCCAATGCCTTGAAAGAGGGGGTATGGCTCAGGAACTACCTTTTAGAGTTGGGCGTGATCTCGAGTTTACCGAGGAGCATCACAATTTATTGTGATAACTCTGGTGTAGTGGCAAACTCAAAGGAACCGCGGTCTTACAGGGCAAGCAAACACATAGAGAGAAAGTACCATATCAAACGAGAAATTGTATCGAGAGGTGATGTGCTGATAAAAAAGATTGACACTAAGGACAAGCTTGCTGATCCATTTACAAAGAGCTTGCCGCAAAAAGTTTACAAAAGACATATTCGTGAGCTGGGTCTGAGGTGGATGCCGACCACTGACAGTGGTTAAAGAGATAGCAGGCTAGAAAGACGGACTATATACTCTATAATAGCTTAGTTATGCTTTGAGTATAAGTGGGAGATTGATGAGTTTTGTATACTGAAAGCATTTATTATAATGAGTATACAACGGTTTATTTCTCCTATCTGTTAACAATCTTACATGTATGTAACAATGGTATCCTCTTGTCTCAGCGATAGGGACGATCATACGGTGTGTTGTAGATCGCAAAAGACATTATGATCACTTGACATAGTGAGACATAAACCTGATCACAGCTGAGACAGCGTATGAGGATATATCAGTCCGGATGGCTGCTGAATTGTCGAAATAAGTAGTCTGTCTTGGTTACTTGACATGCTGGTACGCAGGGGTGGCGTATTGATGGACCGCAGTGAGATGTATTCGTCTGTCTGACATCAGCGAATACAAGATCTCGTTATATTGATTGAGTCCAAACCCTAACGAAGGTTCAGGGGTTTGCACGGGTTGTCTGTTGCTTTGACTTGCCATGGTGGAGAGCCTGAGTAACGTGCTCGTATATCCGCATCTTGGGTAACAGCAGCTCGTGTAGTACCGCCTGAGACTGGGTTTAGGTAACCATTTCCGAGTAATAGGATGGGGACATTCCCTGAGGAGCTCAATGACATTCATCGTGCCAAAGTCCTGCAGGCTGATTAAGTTCAGTCACGAGTGATAAGGTTTGAGTTGTACTACTCAGGAATAATAAGATATTAATTAATTGTAGTTAGAGCTTGTCAGAGGCTCCGATTAATTAATGAATGTCTGGTAACCTTAAATATGGGGATTCTCAATTAATGCAGCCCGTTCTCATAACGTGGTAATAAAGGGGTAGGTCAGTATTAATTATGTGGTGAAAAAGAATTAATATTAATTAATTAATTGTGTCCTGGGTTGTGGACAAGGGAATTAATTAATTATAGGCCCACTATATTATTTGCATTAGGTCTCAGGTCTGGCCCAAGTAATATATGTTGAATGGAGTCCAGTAGCTCATTAGGGATAAAACCCTAGGTCTATAAATAGACCCCTCTCTCTGAAACCCTAGTCACCTTGATCATAATTCAAATCAGTCAAAACCCTAGGGAGAGAGAGAGTTGGGCGGCGCCAACTGTAGAGGGAGGAGAAGGATTTTCGCCTCTGGCCTACATCACAGATCTGTGGAATCCTCACCAGTAGCAGATCTGAATAGCATTGGGACACAACCCTGAAGACCTAATCGCGTGGTTGAATTGAAGTTGGAAATTCAAACGCGAAAGATCGGATCAGACTCTACGGAATAAAGGTAAATTCCTCAATCCATAATTCTGAGAATTAAATTCATAGGAGCATGCTAGGTTTTATTGTAAATTTAATTGTGCACAATATCAATAAATCGATCTGGTTCAATTGGTTTTTGTGATTCAGTTCACGGGAAACCATACACATAGTAGATGAAGCAAAGTACATAGAGGCACATGAAGAAGCTGCTATGGCAATGGAAGAAGCTGCACAGCACGAGGCAGATACTTATGATTCTGCTGCGAGCCGAGAGTTGGTGCTAGCATATTCCTCATTACATGCCCTGCCGGTAAGCTCAAATGACTTTCACTCCTATGTTGACGGTGCTGTGCAATTTGTCCTTCAAAAAGTGGTTGTGGAGGTTGCCGATGTAAGGAAGGAAGTTGCGGATGTGAGAGGAGAAGTGTCGGGAGTAAAGCACGACATCGAGGTCATGAAGGTCGAAGTAGCAGAATCCCAGCAGCAGATTGCGTCAAGTGTTCAATCTTTCTCCACTACATTTTTAGCGGCGATCAAAGAGGGGGAAGAAAGGAGAATTGCTGAAGCTGCCAGAAGGAAGCAAGAAGAAGAAGAGATAGCCGGTAAGGAAGAAGATCGCAGACTAGCGGAGGAAGAGCTAAAGAATAAAGGAGATTGAACTTAAGCTCACAAAGCTTGAAATGGAAAATGAAAAACTTGCTAAGAAGTTGGAAAGGGAGGTTGCAGAAAGGGAGGCAAACAAAGCGCTCTATGACAAATTTCTGCAGATGGCAATGAACAAATTTGATGAATATGATAAGAAGCCAGCTCCCGACTCCTGAAGCTGAACTTGAATATGTTAGCAAGCTTTTTGTAACTTTTTGTCTTTTTTTTTGTTGTACTTGTAAGCTCTCAAATCATATATGAAATTCAATCAGAATTAGACAATTACTCATTGTCCACTTCTGACTTTTTGCGTGTCTTAGTTGATATACACTATTCGTGTATTAACAAAATTGCATGTGGATTTTCATATGAATGTCCATGCTGAGTTATTTGTCTTGTGATTGGTGGTAAATGCTTACTAATTGAATGGGTGCTAGATTCTCAAGCATATTCCTAAGAAGCATTTGCTTGTACTTATTCGAGATTATTTCCCAGCTTTAGTTGAGGTGAATTTATTGAAACCAATCTTTGCTAGGATTAAGTTGGTTAAATTCTGAGCTAGATTACTAGACTAGATCTAATACTTTTATTAGAATTTCTTGTAAACTCGGAAATTTTTCCTTCTTAGATTCAGCAATTGATAGTAGGCTTTGATCGCACCAAAAAAGGGGGAAATTGTTGGGAATTATTCTGGAAATTGTTGGGAATTATTCCTATATTTATATTGTAAATCTCCATTTAGATCAAATTGTAAAGGTTTTGTTGAATCAAAGCCTTAGTTAGTTTGGTGGATCATTGCTGAAGTCTAGAATAGTCTAACAACTCATTTGTAAAGTCATGTTTAGGATATATTTCGAGTTGTAATAGATTAGAAGTGCTTGTAGAAGATTGTTGAAGGATTCAGCAATTGAAACGAAGGAAATCAGATTCCAAGCAACTTCGTAGATTCTGGATGCTATGAGCATTCTCAGCAGTCAGGAAGACGTTGATTGCTAGAGACGTCAGCAGACAGAAATGACTGCTAAAGAAGTAGTAGTCAAGTGCTGAGAAGAATTGACTCCAAAGGAGGTAGTAGTCATATGCTGAGAAGAACGACTGCTAGGAAGACTTAATCAGCAGTTAGGAGTATAAAGATAGTAGAATGCTGAAGGAGTCAACATTCACTAATACTCAGGAGATTGCTAGAAGTTATAGCAATCAGGAATCATGACTAAACGCTGAATATGCAATTGCTGAGGAATCAGCAGTTGGATACAAGAAACCAAGAGGATGAAGCAGATGGCAGTTTGGACGACATGGAAATAGATGTTGAGACATCTGAGGATCTCAAGACCATTCCGACAGTTCGAACTGCTGAAGATTCCAAGAAACCAAGGAAGACAGGCACTTTCGCTCAAAAGCCTGCACAAAAGCGAAACAGAAGAAAGATAAAACAAACAGATGACAATCCTGAAGATGACTCACAGCAATGTAATCAACAAGCTTCTGAACAGCTCCAACGTCAGAAGAAAAATAAGACAAATCAAGATACGTAAGTCCACTCAGTTGCCAAAGAATTGCAATTCAATGCTACGCTTGAAGGGGCAAGTCAACCCTCCAATCCATGCGAAACAGTTCCAAACCCAGAACAAACATGTCCTGCAGAAATTGAAGGCCCATCATCCTCTAGTTCTGAGCACACTACGTCTCTTAGACAAGTACTGCGGGAGGATGACCAAATCAACTTCACAAATATCAACAAGGAAGCGGAAAATGAGAATGTACCCCTCTTGAATTCAGGGGGAACTGATCACCTTGATTCTCATCAAGTGACTAACTTAAGCGAAGTGGCATCACATTTAGAAATCATCAGAAGAAAGATCAATGAATATCGCACAGCTCTTGAGCAACTGGACACCCAACGACGAGAACTTGACTCCCAGCAGCAAGAACTAGATGCTCAACGATGAAAGTTGGACAACAATGAACAAATGTTCAGAAGACGTCTATCTCAACTTCAAATCGAAGAAGAATAAGAGGCAGCTGGTGAACTTAAACCACAACAACAACAAGAAGAAGAAGAAGAAGAAGAAGAAGCTGCTGAAATGAAACGTAAGCAAGAAGCAAAAACAGCAGCAGAACTAAAGAGAAAATAAGAAGAAGAAGCTGCTGAAATGAAACGTAAGCAAGAAACAGAAGCAGCAGCAGAACTAAAGAGAAAGCAAGAAGAAGAAGCTGCTGAAATGAAACGTAAGCAAGAAGCAGAAGCAACAGCAGAACTAAAGAGAAAGAAAGAAGAAGAAGCTGTTGAAATAAAATGTAAGTAAGAAGCAGAAGCAGCAGCAGAACTCAAGAGAAAGCAAGAAGCAGAAGCTACTGAGCTCAAGCGAAAAGAGGAAGAAGCTGCTGAGCTCAAGAGACTAGAGGCATAAGCTGCTGAGCTGAAGAAACGAGAGGAAGAAGCTGCAACTGCTACAGCACTTCGAAAGGAAGTAGAGGCCACTACTGACAAGGCTAGACATGAAGCAGCAGCCGCAGTTGAAAATAAGGAGGAAGAAGCAACAACGAGTCAAGCTCCACCTCCACCTGCGACTTCCACTGCTACCTCTCAGAGTCAAACCCATGACGACTCTAGAGCGTTGGCTACAGTTGAAGGAATCCTGTCTCCAAATCCTATCTTCGTCGCTACAAACCTTCTATCGTATAATGCTCTGAGACAAGAGATAGATCATCGAATGGAGCAACATATGGCTCTTATGTTTGATATTGTCAAAAAGGGGGAAGAGAGAAGAGATGAGTCATTGAAGCTGCAGTTGGCTCTAATAGATAGTAAGAGAGAAGAGGAACAGAGAAGGCGAGATGAGGAATACAGGAAGCGGGATGATGACAATACAAGGAAGCTGGAAGTACTAATAGCTTCCAGAGAGCAAGACATGAAATACTTCTCAGAATTAAATGCAATTCTCAAGGCGCAAGTTGACTTGCTTTCCATATCCGCCGCAACATCCTCGAAGCCAAAAGACGTAGATTCCTCGAATCAAGAAAGGGAGAAGGACAAGAATCAAGACAAGTAAGTAAACATCATGGAAGTTTATTTTGTTTACATCTTTTTGAATGTCTTTTATTACCACAGTTTTAAAGCATTTCATGTACTTGTAATTGATCATATCTAGTGAAAAGTGAAAAACTGTTGGTTTGAAGACAACTACTCATTGTCTCTTACCTTGATTCTTGATTGGCTGAATTCACATTTTCCAGTGTGATCAGCAACGCTTCTTCTCTTATCGCTCTAAACTGATTGATTTTAATCGAGAATTATTATCCCATTAAGGGGGAATATCATTTAGAGTAGGTCGAGTGTAGAAGAAGCACAGTTCTGAGTTGTATTAGATAGACAAACCTTGTAAAACTCAGATCAACTCATCTTCACGTCGACTTAGATAGACTTAGAGGTATGGTTTTGACAACATCAAAAAGGGGGAAATTGTTAGGTATTAGTGTAGTAATCCCACCTTAATTTGATGTTTTGATGTGTCAAAATAATATACCAAAGTCTAGGCCTTAGAGTTATTACCTCATGTAATACTTATATAGGATGATCGAGTTATAATAGTCTAGGAAGAAGGATATCATCAAAACTGTGGAACAGTTTTGAAGAAGACGCCACTCAGACGAGATAATTGTCGAATATACAAGACAAAAACAAGCAGAGCAGAGCAAGGTCACACAAACTGCGCAGATAGTTTTTCCTGTCAAAGCCTGGATGCTCAAAGAAAACTGTGGATATAGAGGATGCAGAGAAATTGTTGAGAGGCGCTCACAGTTTCAGGTCAAGACAGTTTCACGTCTAGAAGTAAGTACGTAGCAAAATGTCGAATAGTCGCAGAAGAACCTTGAGGAAGTCAATAAGAAAAGACAGACAATACTCAGTTGCGACTGGTGTACAACGTTGTTTGAACGTCTGACACAACAAGTACAAACTACTCTGAAAAGCATGTCGATGCAGCAGAAAAAGCAGAACAGGATGCTACTTTTTTAGAGAATGATGGACTATGATTGGACATCCTTCTCAATGTCTCTACCTGCTATTTTCTGGGTTCACACCTATAAATAGCAGGAAATACAGAGACAAAAAACCTTTGCTCCTCTGAATACCTTCGCATATTTGAATCTCCGACATACTCATACAAGCCTCTCTACAGAAGTTAAATCTCAACCAGTAAACGCTCTCAAGAGAGAAGGCTCTAATATCGTGGTTCATTTATTGACCACAAAGCATTCATTGCTTATAGAACCTTTGGAGATTCACCGTGTGACCTCGAGTACACGAGGATTAAGTCAGCGGACTTAATCTACATATTTGGTGTTCTTACTGGTTAAACTAGAATTGTACCCGTGCGTTGCACGAAAATATATTTTATACTTATATTTAAATTTTAATTTAAGATAATATAATTATTTTTAAATTTATATTTTATTCAAATAAACTTAATATTATATCTATCTTTTACATATTAAGAAAAATATTTTAATATTTAAAAAAATTGTATAAAGAATACTAAATAAAAATATATTTATAAAATATTAGTTGTATTCATCTAATGACAAAGCAAAAATATTTTT